>JAHPZR010011324.1:67500-77500 GCA_019787425.1 Platygyra sinensis | reverse complement strand
TGTTCTTCAAGCCATTTATAACTCAACTTTCCTTATCAATAGGGGAACATTTCTTTCATAGTTCCCACTGAGAATATGGCGTCAGATCACGGAAATATCCACTGCATGTTACCTGTCTACTTTGTAATAGCGGAGCTCCGGCGGCCCAAGGCCGCCAAGCGGAGCCCCATACCCATATAAGAAAACTGAAGGAAACCCATGAATTAATTTTCTCATGTGTATCATGGCTAGCGGTATTGCTCGTGGGCGGGCACGACGACGATGACGGAGTCGCGCAACATGGCGGCCATACTCCAAATAATAGGTTGACAGAGATATGCGGCCTTGATTTACCGTGTGCTTCTTTGATATTGAACATCCATGTTATGATCAATTGACATTTTTACGATAACTGCAGAAATTCGCGCGCGCTCATTGGTTAAATTTTAATGTCCATATGCGGACAGACAGATAAATTTGAAATTCATGCGACGCGTCAGCGAGCGAGAGCGGGCAATTCGACAATTTGTTATCGTAAAAAACAAATTGATGTCAGTTTTTAATGCGTCTGTCCCGTTATTGACAATGAATTTCGTCATAACATTGTCAAAGTAGTCTGCGGATCCACTCGGCTATCGCCTCGTGGATCCACAGCTACTTTGACAATGTTATGACGAAATTCATGATCAATAACAGGACAGACACATAAAAAACTGACGTCAATTTGTTAACTGTCAAAACATGGTATCCGCTGACCAGTAATACGTGACTATATCGTGGGCTCAAGTATACAACTCATCGAGATCACGTGTTTTTTCGAAGTTGACCGCTGACCAAATACTGGTTTTTGATTTGATCGCGGGCTCAAGTCAGATTAACTTGTAGGAAACTGGGCAGGATTGTTTGTAAGCCGGTGAATGCAAGCCCAGGATTAAAATTTATTCAAATTATAGCTTTTTCCTCCATACAAATGTTTTTTGCGACAATGAAACTCACAGCAGAAAGCCAAACAATAAACAGAAAACATCACCGCAAAGTTACAAAACTCAAATGAAAATTCTACCTTTTTCTGGGTTAGCTTAATCGGGCACTGAACAACCCGGCGAAGGAGCTACGCTTTTAGGCTGGCCTAAATCTATATATTATAGTAGAGAGAAATACCATGTCGATCCAATCTTTAGAAAAGAAATGTCTTTGTCTTTGTATGGGAATACCAATACCCTTATCATATCGTGCTACTCAAAGGGGCTAGATTACATATTTTTACGCAGTTTAAGCTCGTTTCAACTGGTAATGGACTTAACTGAAATATTACGGTAGTAAAACTATAAGACTTTAACGAAAATCAAGAACAATCAAAAAAGGCAAATAGGGGCAACAATTTGGAGAAGCCTGTGTTGACCGTTACATTTCGCGTTCAAAGTTATATATTTGAAGGGGGAGAAAATTGTACTCTAATTGTAAATTTGCGAACTTGTAACAGACATGAAATAACTTTGGGGTAGAATATATGGGGTGTGGACAAAACGTGGGGTAGGCCACATGGCCTAGGCCATGGTGTAGGCCATGGCCTACCCTGTGGCCTACCCTATGGCCTACTCTATGGCTTACCGGTGGTCAGATTTTGTAAAACATTAACACGACATTGGTAAGAGTCGACAAAGTACGCTGCATAAACTTCATTCAATTGAATAGGGATATACATAAAAGTCACTAACATGATTTTCAAAGTCAGATGGAACAAAACAATGCCAATGTTACAGCATTCAGCCTTAAAACACCGTGTTTCTCTCTGTCTTCAACGTATCCTTGAGCCAAGCACTCAGCTTTAATAAAAGGGAGGAGAAGGTCCAATATTGCGTTACCCAAAATGGCGGCACCACGATCCATTTAAGTGGCTGTCAGTTTGTAACATTTAGTGGAGTGTTTAAATAAGAAGTGAACACTGGGCTGTGACTAAATGTGGGACAGGGACTGTGATGCTGGATTTGTGAATCAGGGACGTGTGGACTGGGGGACGCGTGGACTCGGGGTCGTGGGACTCACAAAAGAGGCAATTTCAGCCGTCGATCTCCGAGTCGTGGGGCACGAGGACGCGAGAACTCTCCGAGACGCGATACCGTTAGCATGAGGACGTAGGGATATCAAACAAACATCGCCCGATTTTTGCATGTAACATGTAAAATATAATTTTCTGTGGTGTCCAGAAAGGTATTTTAAACAGCTATTATGTGAACCAGAGAAAGGTACATGCCAGGAAACCAAGGAAAGATACAAATAGATTGTTTTAGCCTGAGTGCGGTAAGATTTGCATTGTTTCGTTCCCTATTGAAAATCGTGTCAGTGACTTTTGGAATGCCCCTGTTCGATTGATAGAAGTTTATGCAGCGTACTCAGTCGACTCTTACCAATGTCGTGTTAATGTTTTACAAAATCTGACCATCGGTAAGCCATAGAGTAGGCCATAGGGTAGGCCACAGGGTAGGCCATGGCCTACACCATGGCCTAGGCCATGTGGACTACCCCACGTTTTGTCCACACCCGAATATATGAATACTAAATAACAACGTCTATGTAAGGAAAAAAATGCAACTAGAAAAACAATTTTAGTATTAGTCCCAAAGCACTATGACAGACAGTCTTTAACTCGATTAAGGCCGCCAGACCTTTGTACTATTTGACATAAAAACTGATACCGGTGCTAAAGTTAACCTCGAGCAACTTGGCTTTTGAAGGCCCCTTACTTGTAAGATAATTTCCAGTGTGTACTGCAGAGCCTAAGAACCTGATTATGTTTGTGAGTCTCCTCGATGGAATACGAATCGATGTTTTTCGTTACTAAATTCTTACCTTATTTTTGAGGCACTTTAAATTCTTTTCCCAAGAGTTTCTTCAATTTTTACATCTGCGGAGTTGCTTCATCTCGTGAAATCAGAACGGAAGAACGAAGCAAATAGTTCCGCGTCTATAATGGCGGTTGACACGAAACTTTGAATTCACTTCATGTAAGTGGTTGTGAAATGTTACATTTGGTGACGTCTTACACGAACGAAGACAAAAACACTGTGCAATAACTTTAAACCGCTAACGTGCCGCGTCATAGAGTATGTAAACTATAAGTTAAGATAAGTGCATTCCCATTTATATTCCCTAGGGCCCATACGGATACCAGCCTTGCTGCGGATAGGGCTACCTTGATTAAATAAAGTTCCTTCCTTCCTTCCTTCCTTCCTTGCATTTGCAACGTGAAAGCATGCCTTTCTTTCTACAAGCATTTTGTTTTGTGACATTTTTATACCTGCCAACTTTTTCTGAGATATAAGCGTGAGATTTTTATCCTGGGAGTGCTGGGATTTTTGAAGACGACACGATCATTTCCAAATATTTACGAAGAAGTCCGAAGTCTTCCGATGGAGTCCGAAGACGTCCGAAGTTTTCCGAAGTCTATAAACGCGAGCTCGCTCTTAGTGCTTTTCACTCCAAAAATCAGAGATCACGAGGAAGGTATTGTCATTTATTCATTTTACACATGGTTTTCGTTCCTTACATGGGTCTGAGTTAACATATTTTTGGAAATTGTGTCAAGAAAGACGGCAACAACTAATATTTTTCAATAGCCCTTTTCACGGTTAGTTTTTCTCATTGGCATTACAATGTAATCCAGCGTGGATGCGAGGCAATTTCGGGCTAAAACTACAAAATAGCCCGAAATTGCCTCACATTTATGCTAGATTTCATTGTAATGCAAATGAGCAGAGTTAACCGTGAAAAGGGCTATTAGGCGTGAGAAATTGGCCCGCAAGCGTGAGCCGGCGTGAGATCGAAGTTTTCAACCCGCAGGCGTGAGACTCACGCCTATAATGCCTGAGAGTTGGCAGGTATACATTTTTGCTTGGTATTAGGCTGTTCGGTTTTTTTTCTCGCCTTTCCTTTCTCCCCTTGTGTTTTTTTCTTTTTGCTGTAGTTGTTGACCTTCTACTTTGGTTGCTTCCAGTTCATGAATTCCCGAGAAAGCATCATCGAGACGGGCAATTCTTACCATGGTGTGTATCCAAGTCTGGTTTAGGCGAATTTTGCTCTACCTTTTCACTCAAATTTCTAAGCATTTTTGTGCATATTTCACGCTCAATTGACCCAATCACTGTGATCTGGGGATCATTGAAAAGATCTTTTCATGCTGCAAACTTGAATATAGAAGATGCCACATTTCGTCATAGGCAATGACGTCAGAAAGTCGAACAAAGGCCAACGCTTGTCGCGGCAACTTACGCCTGGCACAGAAGTCAATGAAACTTAATACCGAAACATTAGATCATGTTTGAAAGGTTGCATTATTCTAACTACAGTCAAATCTCCCTTTAGTGATCACGAAAGAGGGTGATTTACGAGAGCAGCCCCAATACTGTACTTCGATTTTTATACTATAGTTGCATTACACTGTTGACAGTTCTCGAGGGAAAAGTGCATCAGAAAATCAGTTCCAGTTTTTTGTTATT
Source organism: Platygyra sinensis (assembly GCA_019787425.1). Classification (NCBI taxonomy): domain Eukaryota; kingdom Metazoa; phylum Cnidaria; class Anthozoa; order Scleractinia; family Merulinidae; genus Platygyra; species Platygyra sinensis. Next base: position 73,025 of record JAHPZR010011324.1, on the reverse strand, counting down.
ATAGGACAGTAAAGGTCATCTCCTTGAAGACTGATAAAGTACAGTGTATGTGCATTTTTTTTCATTTTTTAAATGTTTTATTCATATGAGATTAAGCCAATTTCGAGAAAAAATCCGGTACTAGCTTCCCATTGAGAAATTTCCGTCTCTTATACCACCCAAGAATGCTATGATTTTACCATACCTTATTATCCAATTTCCACTCCGGTCGCTTTATTACCGGAGGTTAAAAACAAAAGAAAATTTCAAACTTTCAGCTATACAAGTGGTCGCGGTCGCTTACGAGAGGTGGTCGCTTACAAGAGTGTCCAAATGTTTAATAGTAATTTGACTTGGAAACTTTTGGTATTTTGGAAAACTGGTCACTGAGGAGAGGCGGTCGCCATCAGAGGTTCGACCGTACTGCAAAGATAACAATTACAGGTGTCAAATTACAACCTTTTGCAATAACATTTTCACACTCGTTTAAACCTTCGATGGACTTTGACAGTAGTTTTTTATCAAAACTATTCCATTTAATGGTTTTAATAATAAAAAAGACGCTTTCCGATCGAGTTATCATTCTAGATGTGTAAAATGATGTTGTAATGGTAAACTGGAAATATTTTCCGCTAGCAAATATTCAAGAATAACACAAGGGCCTCAACTGTATGGCATAACAAACTGGGGCGAAATCACTCGTGTGATTGTTGGCCACAATGAATAGGCTACGGACACTTGTTGGAAGGCTTTGTTCTTTTCTTTGTAATTTTGACAAACAAAAAACGAGACCATTGGCAGCATAAAAATCAATATTTTCTTAAACAAATCACCTTGCAACTCAAAAAAATATTGGGTTAAGCAGTTCCAGATGTAAAACTACTTTGCTGAAGGCTTGGAAAAAAGGAAGCAAAGGGAAACAAAAGATATTTGCAAACTAACTACTTAAGTTTGCTCATCTGTTTCGTATGAAGCAAAGACACAAAGCTTTTGATTCACAACATTTCACTGACAGGACAAATAACAGGAGGGTACAAAAAGGCAGCATTTTCTATGGCGTTCCATCTCCGCCAAAAATCAAAGTTGTAACGCAACATCCAACTTTACACATCGACATCGGAGTTTGTCATGTCAACATTAATATTCGCGTAAATCAACTTCGAACTTAACAACGCAATGTCGGTAAATACAAATCAACTTCCAACTTCAACAATCAACTCTTCATTTTAAGTCGCTAAAACCAAGTTTTCAGGTCAACTTTACATTTCGTGTTGTCGATACCAAGTTTGTAAATTTAGACTTCGTAGTGATATATATCGACTTCTGATATTTCATTAAAACGTCCAACAGTGTGAACCTATGATAAATCATCTGTAACGCAATGTCGGACTTTGCCAGGTCAAGTTCAACATTGTAACGTCATGTTCGTCTTTACATCCCAAAGTTGAAAGTTGAGCTTTCCGCGAGCCCAAATCCGCCAATAATTATGGGATAACAAAACTGACGTCATTTATTCTCGCAGCGTCACGCACGTTGTCGCGATGTTCGGTTGCAGTTGTCAGGGATTGTCACGTTTCTCAACATTTAGTTCCTTAATTTACATATTAAATGGCGAACCAGAACAACGACCAACTGAATCACTTACGAGATACGCTTCTCCAGGTAGCAAACTTGCTTACCTCTTTGCAGAACAGCCAGAATAACCACTCAGAAGGTAAACTCCGCTCAATATTTAGATCGAGTAAGCTACTGCATGCAGCTTGCATTCCTGTTTTACCTCAGTGTGGAGGGCCGTAGCCAGAAAAAATATCATTGAGGCAATGTCAATGAAAAATTATGACTGAGGTAATGTCCGTGGTTAAATTACCTTCCTGTGTATATTTAAGGTGTTTATGATGACTGTAAACAACAAAAGCGAAAGAACTGATAACTGAGGCAAGTGCATCGCTTTGCCTGTTTATACTATAAACTACGGCCCTGGAATGTAATTGTTAAGTATTTCACGTTTTCCTATACTTACATGTAATGTAAATGAAGAGCACAAGGATTACAGATTAGGAAGATCGATATCAGCTTCTGAGGCAATTCAGAAATTCAGCTCAAAAGTCCAGGGGAAGCGGGCAGGGGGCGTGGGTTGTGTGGTCATACGTTGAACAAATTGTAACAGCTATTAATTATCATAAACACCCTAAATATACACAGGATGGTAATTTAACCACGGACAGTGCCTTAGTCATAATTTTTCATTGACATTGCCTCAATGATATTTTTTCTGGCTACGGCCCTCCACACTGAGGTAAAACAGGAATGTAAGCTGCATGCAGTAGCTTACTCGATCTAAATATTCAGCGGAGTTTACCTTCTGAGTGGTTATTCTGGCTGTTCTGCAAAGAGGTAAGCAAGTTTGCTACCTGGAGAAGCGTATCTCGTAAGTGATTCAGTTGGTCGTTGTTCTGGTTCGCCATTTAATATGTAAATTAAGGAACTAAATGTTGAGAAACGTGACAATCCCTGACAACTGCAACCGAACATCGCGACAACGTGCGTGACGCTGCGAGAATAAATGACGTCAGTTTTGTTATCCCATAATTATTGGCGGATTTGGGCTCGCGGAAAGCTCAACTTTCAACTTTGGGATGTAAAGACGAACATGACGTTACAATGTTGAACTTGACCTGGCAAAGTCCGACATTGCGTTACAGATGATTTATCATAGGTTCACACTGTTGGACGTTTTAATGAAATATCAGAAGTCGATATATATATCACTACGAAGTCTAAATTTACAAACTTGGTATCGACAACACGAAATGTAAAGTTGACCTGAAAACTTGGTTTTAGCGACTTAAAATGAAGAGTTGATTGTTGAAGTTGGAAGTTGATTTGTATTTACCGACATTGCGTTGTTAAGTTCGAAGTTGATTTACGCGAATATTAATGTTGACATGACAAACTCCGATGTCGATGTGTAAAGTTGGATGTTGCGTTACAACTTTGATTTTTGGCGGAGATGGAACGCCATAATTTTCAACATATATTTTTTGTCAACCACAACAGTCAGACAGCTCTTAGCTTGCCCTTCAGTGAACCATCGTTGAAGTCGATACTGCGGCGAGTAAACTTCAAGTGTAGCTTTAAAAGGAATCAATTTTATTTTATTTAGGCGGCTAGTATATCAGCATTGAGATCGTGAATTGATCAGTCCTGTTGCTCTAAGGGCAAATTCTCACCCACCACACAGATTACCTTATCTTTCTTTAGTAATAAAAGCCTGGAGCCTAGAGGTTAAAGGAACCGTAAGGTTTTCGAGTTAACCTCTAGTAACTATTTACAATATATTCATACAATAAAACGGCTCAAGATTTCATAACCAGGTTTGAAAGGCCTGTAGAATTGGATTTAAATGCAAATTATGTTGTTGGATTGAACAGAATAATAAGCATGTCATTCACATGGTTAAACATAAATGCTTCGTTTAAAAATCAGACAACTGCATACAGCAGTGATAGTGGTTCTACGTTAAACGATATTATTATTCAAACTTCATACACTGCACGAATTCTGATTTTCTGATTGGTTGATTTGTACCACGTGACACTGGGTTGTGACGAAACAACCTCCTTGACGTCATTATCGTGGTGTAACAGCCGTGGTGTAAATTCAATACACCACTGTTATTACACCATGGCTTCGGCTGACTCAAAGTTTGACGATTTTCGTTTGCAGTGTATTCAATTTGAATAGTAAAAATGTTAACGCACTCATTGCTCGTGATTTTATCGGGATTTACCTGCACTCGTTCACTAACAATGAACTCGAAATTTTCAATACCGCACTCGGCGGCCTCGTGCGGGATTGACATTTCTCGTTCATTGTTAGTGAACTCGTGCAGGTAAATCCCAATAATTGACTCGCTGTGAGTGCGTTAACCTATAATTATTTTTCCATCAGGCGTTTGAACGAATACATCAGATAAATAACGAGAAAAGACGACAATATTTCGATAACACTCACTTTCAACGATATTACATTTCAGGTCACGAGAAATATTATATACAAACTATCAACTCGATTTGACAAAATCTAATTTTTATGATCTAATTGGGATTGATATAAAAGTCATAAGAGTAGAAACAAATATTGGTTCAAGGGTACCCAATTTAAGTCAAGACACAAATTTACTCAACATTCATTGTGATTTAATTAACGAATCACTTGTTGATGGAGCAGACACTGACACCATGTACAGTCTCAGTACGTCTTTATTGAGACCTTCATATAGTTTCACACTTGAACCAAGAAAAGTCGACACATATAATCCTGTTAATAAAAACACCATTTCTTCAATCAGCATTTATATAAGATAGTAAAAGACGGGTGATTGATCTTAATGGTGCAGACAGAGAATTTTAATTGCTGTTGAAAAGAACCATCTAATTATATGTTATATGAAACCATACGAATTCAGAAGGTTTTACCATACGAAATAATTTTCAAACCAATGAAGAGTCGAGTATTACATCATCTGTATTCCAAAAACTTGCAAAACCTGTTGCGAAAACAGCATTAGAAGAGGTAAAGAAATGTCAGAAAAATCTGTGATTTGATTATGACTGAAAAGCTCAGAAACTAGAAATGATTTCAAAACCCACAGAAGAGAGTACTAATATGATTTTAAACCGTCTAATATCAGGCAGGGGAAAAAAGACGTAATAATTATGTAATCTAATAATGATGGCTTTTACTGAGATCAAGAGAAGTTTTACACAGGAATGAACTCATTCGGTTTTAACTAGACAACGTCATGGGAGCTCCACCTAACGGGCAACCCCAGGTTAAAAATGGATATAAATTCACAATCAATGATGATTGGTACAATGCCTATTTTGAGGTACATTTTCAGGTAAAGAAGCTTGCTGATGGAGGACACTATAGCGCAGAACGTGCATGTTACAGTCATCAATGGTTCACATAGTCTTATCAATCACATAATGATAAATTATATAAAAAGTGCTGGTAAGATCGTTTATGACACCGATCAGTAATCTTCATAAAGTCATTATTGCAAAAATCTGTTGGAATACAGTGATGATTTACACTATTACAAACACTATTAAATAGCCAGAAAATGTCTACCAAAATGAAAATAATTCGAAGCGCTCATCATCAACTCTGTAGCTATGAAATCAGCAAAGTGTCATTGTCTTGCTTCGATGATAAAAGACATTTACTTTTAAGTATTCTGCTTCTGTCATGTGGGAAGCTGTCCCCTTGGCATTAAAAAAAGCAAATACATTTAACAAGTTTAAGAAACTTTATGAGGCCCACCTAATTTCTTGTCAATCAGCTATTATATGTTTTGTGTAATGGTCAAATGTAAAGTATGTAACTAAACTACTGTTCTTGTTTGCTGCTGTTGCTGCTGCTGCTGTTTGTTTGTTTGTTTGTTTGTTCCTTGTTTCCTTTTGCTAAGCTTGTCCTTTTTAGATTTCTCTCTTGGTTCAACATATCGCTAACATGCTTAATTTATATACATTTTTTTTTCT
>JAHPZR010011324.1:10000-62500 GCA_019787425.1 Platygyra sinensis | reverse complement strand
CATAGCGTGACGCAATATAACAATAAGCAGTAAAGATTAAGAGTGAACAGATTTTTATTTCACAGTTGGTTAGCAAAGCGAGGCATGCAATACGACTGAAGCTATACGGTAGTTTTGTCAATGAACGTTTACTGGTGTGAAAAACGTTTATGTCTGCGTGTACGGTTATTACTGAGATTTATTTACCTGATGTTTCTTACGGAATTCATTATGCCACTTCAAACACTGGTTTTTGAACGGCAGAGTAGCTGCTTCTGTAAAATAATTCAAAGAAATTCAAAGTTGCGAAATAATCGTCGCGAAACCCTACGTTAAATGCATATCGACGTCGGAAAACTTACAAATCAGGCGCCAGTTGTTCAAAGGCTGAATAACGCTATCCACCGGATAAATCACTATCCAGCGGATAGCGTGGTTTGTTTTGTCAATACTTATCACTGGATAGCGATTTATCCGGTGGATAGCGTTATCCAGCCTTTGAACAACCGGGGCCAGGAGCTTATGTTGCAACCTTGTTCCACATTGTTTTTGACATTGTTTTCGACTGTAAATAACGATGAGTGCGAAATACAATGAGGGCAAATATTCGGAACGTCACGAACTGGTTAAAAGATTTTCACTACAACCCACGCTATGACATTCCGCACTAAATTCCACCATGTTTGTTTTGACCTGCGTCCCCCAAATAACCCATAAGCGCTTGCGGCGAGACCTCGTCCCCAGGCTATCACTCTTTTCCAAAGTGAGCTATGGCGTATTTTTTTCTTTATTTTATACCCACAATCTGGCCGGATTCCTCTGGACTGGAAACCTTTACCTGCCTTTAGATCCTGGTTAGACTGTTTAAAAAGCGAACTTTGAAGGCATCGTTCTTCTTTGGAAAGCCACTCGAAACTGAAAGCATAGCTTATGGCTGACAGCTATTGTCTCGTTAGCCAATCAAATTATTTGAACAATTGTAACATGTATTGTGATTTGCTTATTTTAGCGTAAGTTATCAGAGAACGGAGCACTGCCGACTCCACTTTTATTCCTTTGGAAAACTGATAAAGTCTCGTTTCAAAATTCAGCCGAATGCATTGAGAGTTAACGAGACACTGTTGCTGTGGAGTTTAATATATTAGAGCCACACCCACACAGGGAAGGGGGGAGGGGGGGGGGGGGCAGGACCAGTGAGGGTAATTTGGCTCCCTGGCCACACAGACGGAAATTGATATGGGTAACAACATTGCACCTCCCCCCTTTTTCTGGGTAGATGCAAGAAACAGAACGAAACACTGATTATAGTGGCGAAACATGGGTGGCAGGGAAGGCAGAGTCTATCTCCCCTAGAGTAGCAATGTCTCTAGGGGAACCTATGTTCGGGGATAACATAGGATGGACCAGAAGAGGGGTGCCCTTCTGGGAGGTAAATAGGTCAGATGGTACGATGGCACCATCCTGGAGAGACCCGGACCTATTACCAAGGGTGGCCAACGCAGGATGGACCAGAAGAGGGGTGCCCTTCTGGGAGGTAAAAAGGTCAGATGGTACGATGGCACCATCCTGGAGAGACCCGGACCTATTACCAATGGTGGCCATAGCACTTACTGTGGGGCAAAGTACAGCCTAGGTTGCACTTCCCTGCCACGGTTGTGTGAGCCCCTACTAACCTACTAGGGGAGGGGGTGACCTCACCCCACAGTAAAGAAAATAAAGCAGACCTCCCTAGTAGTAGGAGGTTTGCCATCTGCAGTGGGATGCAAAAAAACATGGTTTATAGTGACTGATATTGCCTTGCTTCACTAAGTTATACATCAATAGATAGTGTAGTTAAGCTAAATGATTGACCTTTTTAGCCCTGTGGTGTAGGCGGCATGAAAATAATGCGAGTATGCTACATTGCATTCTCAGGAATGAAGAAAAAATTGTGCCATGACCCAAGATAGGGAATAAGGCTCGTTGGGAAGCGAACTTTGTCAACCGACTAGAGTGGGAAAATAGGGGGAGCCAGTGGGGAGAATTTGCATTTGATAACAGGGCTGAAAGGGTCCAACTAGATCTTATAATAGACCTAAGTTACAACATTAGAGTTATCCATGACTAATTGCTTAGGATAGCTAATAGAGTTTGTTGAGGAGTTCTGATGTAGCGTTCATAACAGTCTGAGCTCCAGCGGCCCAATACCTCGATAAGCCACGAAGGCACACCTGCCGCGGCTGCAGTAGTAGCTGCACCAATCCGGAAACTGTGTGTGTGTGATATTGGTCAGCAGGTAGGCCAGAACCTTGCAGTGCAGAACGAAGCTCCTACGTCAGAGAGGCACGGGAGATCCACTTGTCATTGGCGAAGGTAACCAAAGGGCCTGTAGCAGCTGGTTTACATTGTAGCAGGTAGTCTCTCATAGCCATCACAGAACAGATAGAGGTGGTGGACCTTGCTATGGTAAGGTACAGCCTTTACGAAAGGGGTCGGTTTTAGATTGCTTAATGGAAATGAGCATGGGGTTGGGGGATTCAATGTTAGGGACAAAGGTAACATCTCTTAGACAAAGATGGACAGTAGGATCAAAACTGCTGCTATTACAAGTAAATTCACTTGCACGTAGAAAACCAAAAAAGGCTAGTGTGAAGGCGGCCCACAGCATTATGTGGTCTACGTTGCAAGTTTGGGGAGGCTGGATAAAATTGTAAATTGAGACCAGAATTTGAATCGTTATGGGGTGACGATTTAATTTGGGAGGCTCTTGGGACTGTTTAATGCCAGTGAGGACTTTTTGGAGGCGATACATTTTTGATAATTTTAACGAGAAGTTATGTTTCCAATGGAGATCTTGAACTGCAAACAGGTAAAGTTTGATCGTATTGTAGCATATGGTTTTGGCCAGGTGGGCAGCAAAATAAATTAAGGTGATTTCGGATGCGGGGAGAAGACGGGAGGAGGGACCAATTATACCTTACAGGAGGCAAAATGTAATAAAATGGTTCTGACCAACACCATATGCTCGATGGGTATTGGGGGCAAGCGAGGCACCAAAGTAGTGGTAGACAGATGCTGTTGAATGACCATTGCTGATGGAGGGATGGTACAAGGAGTGGGTGAGGCATTGGGAACCAGAGAGTGGAAGCGGTCCATCTGAAAACGGGACAGAGAATCAGCTATAGAGTTGTCCAGCCCTGGGATATGTTTGGCAGTGAAGGTAAAGTTATGTACCAGGGTCAAAATGGTAATGGAGCGAACCAGATCCATGATCCGGGATGACTTGGAACGTTTAGAATTAATGATGGTGACAACAGGTAGGTTGTCACACCAGAAGCAAATACGTTTACTCGACCAGTGGGGACCCCAGAGAAAGCAAACAATGTAGATGGCAAAAAATTCCTGCCAGTCAATGCTGATCCCAGTAGCAGGGTTAAGGGAGTGTTGTGGGAGCCAGTGGCTTTGAAACCATTCGCCATTAAGGTACCCACCATAACCGAGAGACCCAGAGGCGAGATCCGGGGAGGAGAGAACAGTGGGCCCCAAGAAGAAGCTAACCCCAGTCCAGTGTTTAAGAAAGGCCAGCCACATGGAAATATCCTTGCGGAATTCTGTATTAAGTTTGATGTGCCATCTAGAGTGAGAAATGCCCTTAGTTAAACTAATAATGGCTGCAGAAAAGCTCGGCCTGGGACCACGACCCTACAGGCAAACTGTGGGATACCAATGAGGGACTGAAGTTCTTTCAGGGTAGCAGATTTCTTATGAGACCACTCATGCAAGCCCTCTTTGGTCCTGGCTAGCTTGTCCAGTGGGAGGCGGGAATCCAGGAGAACACCCATGAACTCAAGGGATGTGGTGGGAGGGAAGGTTTTACCCAGGGCGACAGGGATATTAAGCTCTGCAAACAGACAGAGGATGTTACAGAGGGCTGTGAGGCAGTCAGACCGTGGGGGCTTGGCAACAAAAAAGAAGTCATCCAGGATATGGATGACATTAGGGATACCCAGTTTGGTCTTAATGACCCATTCAAGCATGCAGCAAAATTGGTCAAAGAGGCAAGGAGCACTCCGTAAGCTGAAGGGGAGAACGGTGTCAAAATAGTACAAGCCCTGCCATTTCATGCCTAAGAGTTCCAAGTCTGACGCGGGTGGACGGGGATGTTGCGGAAGGCAGACTTGATGTCTAGCTTAGACACCCTTAGACACCCCTGACCCAGTTCCTGGATGATCGAGATGGCATTATCTATTGTAATATAATGTAACGAATAATCACTGGGGCTGATATGGGCATTGACACTTGTGGAGTGGTGTTTGGGATATGAAAGGTGGAAAATTGTACGCCAATCGGAGGAGTGTTTTTTTTTGGAACAACCCCATTGGGATAAACCTGTAAGTTGGGCAAGGGAGGGAAGATAAAAGAGCCAGCTGTGTGGCCCAAGTTCACCTCTTTTAGAATATTCTTGCTGATTATAGAGGGGTTATCCCTTGCAGACAGGAGGTTAGGATATTCTTAGGGAGTCCGTGGACCTTGAAAACCAATTCTAAACCCTTGAGTGAGACCGGTAAGGAGATTGTCAACGTGGGCGCGGTCAGGGTGATCATGCAGGTAAGAGGAAAGCTGAGGGATATTAATGGGAGTGGAGGGGGACAACCTTGACAGGTAGTTAGGTACGGCTTCGGGAGGAATGGGCTAGAGCGGCTAACTGACTTTGGCTGGGATCCCGAGTTGGACAGATCATGGTGGTTCTTTCCAGAATGGGCTCCTGAGCATCCAGGTTTGTTGCACTGGTGTCTGTAGGGGCAGGGGGTGCGGGTACAGGGGACCCAGTTGTTGAAATTGTAGCACAGGCCAGCATGGTTTGGGCCGGGAGAGTCTTTGGACCTGGGAGAGAGTGGGAAAGAATCCGTAAAGTGGTCACTACTGCTACAGGATTTACAAAGGATGGACTTTGGTAGGCCCGTAAACGTATCCAAGTAAAGCTGGCCATCCCTCTCCCCCCATTTCTTTGAGAGGTTGTGGGAGGCCCGGCGCCTAAATTCTACGTCATACACGTACCAAGCCATACCCGGGAATTTTCTCGCTGATTCGCGGATCAGCTGCTGGCAAGAGATTAAGTCAACCCCGCGGAAAGGGTAGGAATACAAAATGACAGAGGAGTATATGGCGAAAGCATCAAGCCATCGATCGATGCTAGTGATTTTGGGGCGTTGGGCAGGAGATGGGAGCGGGAAAGTAAGGCCCTCGTTCCTAGGGCTTTATGTTAGAATTTACTTGATCGCGTAAGAGGGAGGAAAAAGGGAGAAGGCTAGCAAGGTCCACATACTCACCGTTCGTGATGGCCGCTATCTGGCTGTTGGAAAGATGGCTGGCCACCGACGGAAGCCTATAGTTCCTGTGGATGGTGTAACGTTGTCGGAAAATGCTGGGCGTATAAACGATGAGGACGACGAACTAAAACTCAAACGCACGAACACACTTTAATAAAAACTGAACACGCCTTCATCGACTTAGACGCTTATATCTCTGTTTTAGCACACTTCATGTACAACACATGAAATACTGTCACATTCACTTCATGTACAACACATGAAATATCGTCACATCTCCTTGGCAACAAAAAAGAATTAAATAAACAATACGAAATGATTAAATGAAATAAAAGATATGACTACATATGAATCAACTATAGGAAGAGTCCAAAGTCCTATACAATGTTCTTAACTCCTATCACTGTTCAAGGGTCATATCTGACTGGTTTCCTAACTACTACTCTGCCACTTCTAATGGTGGTAACAGAGACTGCTGGCTCCCTGGTAGAAACTCCAGAAGCAGGGACTGAAACTACACCACCAGATCTAGTTGCTCGAACACTGGCTGACTCTGGCTGGACGACTGAAGAACTGTTTGATGCCTCGAAGGCGGGTTCCCTGGTTGGTGTGTCGGAAACAGAAACATTGCCACTGGGAGCTACTCCTTCTAGTTGCTGTTGCTGTGACAGGTTGACGGAAAACCCCACAAATGGCGCTGTTAGAAACGGCTCTCTGGTGTGTTTGAGATGCCTGCGATTCCTCCTGTATATACGGCCATCCTCTGTACGAACCTGATACGACCTAGTGTCAACTTCCTTATCAACGGCAGCTTTTGTCCACTCCTTTGAGTCAGGTCTCAGTTTCACACGCACTACATCTCCAGGTTTCAATCTGTCCAGCTCTTTGGCAACTCTGTCATAGTAGTAAGCCTGTTTGGCTTTCCTTTCCTTTAACTTGTAAGGAACACCATGAACCGCTTCGGGAACAAACAGTCTTGAAGAAGTTGGAACCAAAGTTTTAGTTCTCCGACCAAACAATCGCTGGGCAGGAGAGCTTCCAAGCCCTTCAGTTGGAGTGTTCCTATAATCCAATAAAGATCTGTTCCTGCAAGTCGGGCCTTCGTCATGATATTTTGAGCCATTTTAACTGCATTCTCTACTTTCCCATTAGATTGAGGATATCTCGGGGAGCTTGTGAGGTGCTCAAACTCATAAGCTAGTGCACATTCCTGAAACTCTCTCGAACTGAAAGGTGGTCCATTGTCACTTATAAGTTAGTCTGGTATTCCATGTCGAGCAAACTGAGACTTTATCCTTGAAATCACCTCCTTTCCTTTCTTTCTAAAAATCCTGTCCACCTCAAAGTAATCCGAGTAGTAATCCACACAAACTAAATAATGCTTATCCTCAAAGTCAAAAAGATCCCAGCCAACTTTCTCCCATAGTCTGCTCGGAATTTCATGACTGATCATTGGCTCTTTCTGTTGATCGGTTTGGTAAGTCTTGCAAACAGAACAAGTTGAAATGAAATCCTCAATGTCCTTATTCATTCCAGGCCAGTAAACCAATTCTCTTCCTCTCCTCAAACAACCCTGGATACCAAGATGACTCTGGTGCAGTTTCTGCTTAATTTCCTCTCTCATACTTTTCGGAACTACTAATCTTTCACCCTTCAGTACTAAACCATCCTGGACCGACAGCTCATCTCTAACATAGAAATAGCCCTGGACACTGAGTGGAACTTCCTCTTTAGTGTCTGGCCACCCAGTCTGAATGACCGTCTTCAGGAGGACCATTTCACCATCTGCCTCGGCTGCTTGCTGAACTCTGGCAAGGCCTTGAGGGCTGATTGACACAAAACTCAATGCATTAACACTTTCAACCTCTTGCTCAACAGGAGATCTAACATTCCCGGTAAGAAAGACATCCTCCTTTGAACACTTGACCTGGCCATGTGGAAGGTACGCTCTGCTTAGTGTATCGGCCAGATCATTCTCTGAAGACGCTTAGGAGAACTCAACAGACTCTTCTTAAGTATCGACTCCCAACGGCTTGTGATCAGTCTCCACGTTGAACTTCCTACCATAAAGATACGACTCAAACTTCTCGACGGCAAAAACTATGGCCAGAAGTTCCTTCTCCATCTGGACATAATTGCAGTCAGTTTCTGTTAGAGAACGAGATGCATAAGCAACTGGTTGCCCATTCTGCATCAGGCAAGCTCCTAGACAATGTTGAGAAGCATCACACTGCAACTCTACACTTGGGTCGAAGTACTTTAAGACAGGTGCAGATGCTATCACTGCTTTAACACGTTTGAAGCACTCGCCATGAACATTTTCTTCCCAGACAAATTCAGCATCATCTTTAAGCAAGGTTCTGATAGGAGTGGTAAGCTCAGACAACCCAGGTGCAAATTTCTGCAAGTAGTTCACCATCCCCATAATTCTTCGAAGGCCTTGCTTGTCAGCAGGTGGTGGCATGTTTTGTATCGCCTCAACCTTGGCTGGATCAGGCTTCAACCCTTCTGCCGAAATAACATGGCCAACATATGACAGCTGGGGTAGTTTGAACTTCATCTTGTCCTTGTTCAGCTTGATGTGTCTCTGACGACAGCGCTCCAACAAAGCCAACAGCTTACGATCATGGCCTACCACAGCTTCATCATCTGTGTCACCCACACCAAAGACAATGATGTTATCTGCTATGGTCCTTACTCCATCAAGTCCTTCAAGGGTCTCATTAAGTCTGCGTTGGAATTCCTCTGGAGCAGGTGCAATGCCAAAGGGTATTCTCAGCCACCGGAAACGCCCCCAGGGTGTCGCAAAGGTTGTCAACTTGCTACTTTCATCATCTAATTGCACATGCCAGAAGCCATATTTCACATCCACAAATGAAAAGACTCGAGCTTTACACAAGTCAGGCAACAGATCATCGATCACTGGCATGGGATAATGATTCCTCTTCAAAGCTTTATTTAAAGGCCTTGGGTCAAGACAGAGACGGATCTTCCCATTGGGCATCATGACCACCACTGTGGACGATATCCAATCAGTTGGCTCTGAGACTTTTGCTATGATACCTCTCTCAACAAGCCTCTCCAGCTCTCTCTGATACTTCTCCTTCAGTGCAACAGGTGGTTTGCGAGCTGGAAGTTGAACCGGCGGTACACATTGATCCACTTGAAGGTGCAGCTTGCCCATCAGCATGCCCTCACCCTCAAAAACATCTTTAAATTGCGTGACAACTTGACTAACTGTAAGACCCTGTGTCTCTCCACCAGTCAATCCATCAACAGTCAGAATATTCTCCATATTAAGAGTAATAAGTTTCATACCCTGAATAGCAGAGGCTTGTTCTCTTCACTGACAATCTGGGACTCAAGATTGTACTTCCTATTGTTTTTTTGGATTACGTAAACTAATCCTCCTCTTTCTAAGTGGGCATATTTCAGTGCCATTGTACATACTGAGAATTGCCTCAGGGGCCTTCAGCTCTTTAAGCTCAGGGTCGTCACAAACTTTTTTATACTCTCTTACTGGTAGCACATTCACTGTTGCTCCACTATCCAACTAAAACTGGATATCATGACCATTAACCACCATCTTTGCATACAACCTTTGAGAATTAACACCGTCCAGTGACTCCACACTCACAGTAAAAAAGATATTCTTCAGAAGAAGAATCTTCTTTGAATTGTATGAACTGGCTTTCTCTTCTTTTTCTTCTTAGGAGGTCTTGAAGACTTTGAAGCCTTTGAAGACTTTGTACACTTGGCTGCGAAGTGGTTCTTTTCTCCACACTTGCTACAATTTTTTCCCCATGCTGGACATTCTTCTCTACTTCTCACATGTTTCTTACCACAAAATTTACAAGATATCACATCCTTACCACCTTTACCTTGTGTTTCTTTCTTAATCTTGTCGTCAGCAACAAACTTGAGATCTTCCTGATTCCCCATCGCTTGAAGCTGTACCGATGTTGCTTCACTTGACCAACAAATATCGATGCACTTATTCAGTGTGAGTTTTGCCTCCTGTAACAGTCGCTTACGTGTGCCATTGTCCCTTATTCCAACAACTATTCTGTTGCGAATGAGACTATCCAAAAGTGAACCATAATTACACGTCTTCGCCAAAGTGCGAAGTGATGCAACATACGAATCAATGGACTCGCCTGACTCCTGATCCCGTTTGTTGAACTGATATCGCTCATAGGTTTCGTTAGTTTCGCCGACACAAAACACCTCTAATTTCTCCAGGACCACATCAATGTCCTTGCGCTCGTCGTCATTGGCGAAATTCAAACCATCTACAATCTCCAACGCATCGGCACCTAAGCACGTGACCAATGTCGCCGTCCTCTCCTCTTTCGGTTGCTTTACCAAGCGAGACGCGATTTCATAATTAGACCACACTCGTCGAAAACGCTTCCAGTTACTCGCCATATTTCCTTTAGTTTAGAGCTTCGAAGGAAACGGTACATTCTGTAAAACAGAGGGAGTTGCCTGGCTCGACTCTCCCTCGCCGCCCGGCATACTCGCGACGTTCGTGGAACTCCTACTTCGAGCAACAAGAAAAACATGCATCGATAAATACGCGGCGACCACGCAGGTAAAAATTTCTCCTGACACCATGTATCGTTGTCGGAAAATGCTGGGCGTATAAACGATGACGACGACGAACTAAAACTCAATACACGAACAAACTTTAATAAAAACTGAACACGCCTTCATCGGCTTACACGCTTATATCTCTGTTTTAGCACACTTCATGTACAACACGTGAAATACTGTCACATTCACCTCATGTACAACACATGAAATATCGTCATAGATGGAAGCAACATCGTCCGGATTGCCAAGGTCCAGAGCAGCCTGGCCGCCATCTTGTCCGCCATTAAAAGACCGCACAGGAGGAAGAGTGGGGACGACCGACGGCTCGTGGACTGGAACGAGACCTGTAGCGCCGGTCAGTGTTGGCTGAGTTGGCGAGGCTTGAGCCGGTTCTATTTCAGGTGGGACGACCGGTTCACTTGTGGAACTGGAGTTTAAGTCGGCCAGTTTGGCTTCCACTATGGAAGCTATCATCGCTGATAACTGGTCGGGAACCTGCGGCGCAGTATTCGTAGCCGGAGAGTCGCTTTCTTGGAGGCGAGTGATCAAGACGCGACGAGGACCGGTTTTGTTTAGATGGCGTTGCGACAGCATAAAGCGGAGAGTCTCCGTGGGCATGGCTGTGTAGTTAATAGTCATATTGTTGGCCGGCAATTGCGATGATCCGGCGCCAGAGGCTGTACTACCGAGTCCGGTTAGGTTTGTAGAGGCTTGAGAACGGTGGCTACGAGATTTGCGTGGTTTAGGCATAACGACAGCGGAGAACAGCCTTGCTTGAATAATAGCTTACAGCTAACACAGGGTCAGAAGACAATGGGATTATTAACTGGGGATTGAAGGAGTTGGGACGGGTATAGCATGCCGAAATCACATGCGGGCGTGGTGGAAAATTACTGGGAGCTTTGTCGTATGATTACCCATGTGGTAAACGATTACGTTACATTGGACATTGAGCTAAGGCTATTGCACAATGGCTAAAATGGGGAAAATAATAAACTGGTGACAACTTTAGATGACAGCTATGACGTAAACTACAGAGCTCATTAACCACAGTTTAAATGCTTAAACTTCTAAATTATTGAAGAGCTCTGTCTGTCTGCCTCTGTCCACTGCGTCTCTTGTTTTCCCTTACATGCACTTCTTTCGTGCTCTACCGCTTCTTGGGCCGGGTGTTTTACAACAAAACAGAGCGCAGTCGATGCTCCTTTATTTGTTAAATTCAGCTTATTATAGACCCTTCTTGGAAAAAAGCTCACATTTGACTTGCAGGATTCACATTATTAACTATTTACTTTGGTATAAAGCGGTATGGTCGCTCACTTCGACGCTCAGGCTTGCTTATTTCATGCAATTTCGAGGAATAACTTTTTTATCCTATTGAGCTCTTTGGATTTCTTCTGGTACGTTCTAGATATAAAGCTCACTCTGTTATGTAGAAAAAAAATACCGTTTTCATAAAGTTGATGATGAAGTAGACTCAACCTCACTCTCAAATAGCTTACCAAAACAGATTTTGTTTTAAGGTAATTTTTTGATGTTGTTTTTTAAAGAAGAGATGCTTTATCCTTAGCTCGTTTTGTGGTAAAGAGAGATGAAAATTCAGCCAACTGCCACCGTAGAGAAAAACAATCTCACTCACTTCCTTCATTCAGTGATAGAAACCTTCAGCTCACCTTCAGCACTGAGCGCTTTGCTCAAAATAACAAACATGATGGAAATGAGAGCCCTTGAAAACTTCATCTTCCAGCTTTGGTGATTTACAGCAGCCTAAATGAAACCGTCTTGATCTTTGAAATAGAAATTCCACATTTAGCCACTTATCAGATCTTGTTTGCGACAAGTAGTGAAGTATTTTACTTGGGTCGTGTTAACCGCACATAATAACTGCAATACAATTGGCTGGTCTGAATTTTGATCTCATTGTAAGAATGACATCAAGTTTTTTTTTCTGAAAAGTAAGTCCGTGCTAATGGATGCCCTAATTCATGGAAATAATAACAGAAACCGACTTTGCATAATTATTGGTTTAAACAGAAGAAACACTTTTAAGATTCAAGGACAAAACAAAGGTTATTGATAATAAGATTATTTAAACAGCGGCAGACCCGAGAATATTTAATATTTTTGGTAATATTGGTTAGGAGATGAAAAAATATAATAAGAAAAACAGACTTTCATCTATAACTTTCTGGTTAAACGAACCGATTGCTTTTCATTGCCTTTCATTGCTTTTCATACAAGTATGCCTTTCTTCAGCAATATGGATGAGGATTTCTTGATTTTCACAGATTAGCTGCTTTTTAACCTACTTTTAGTGTGAAGGGGTAAAATGTAATTACTTGGACTCTACTTAGTGACCATGGAAACGTTCGTAGATCAAAGAAGCCAAAGTGTACGCCGCCAAGTATGGTCTACCGCACACTTGAGAACACACTTGACCAATAGGAAATGGAAACCAACTGAAAGCAATGTGCATGCAGCGTTGCTACAATTCGTATGAACAGACCGATACTAGTAAACAACGAGCTTGAATTTCATTCTCATAAACAGCCTAAACCATTGCTTTTCATATCCGGTATCCGACACCAAATGTTCTTCTGCAAATTAGAAACCAGCTACTGATTTAAGTTTCAACCAGGCCATTTCTTTTCATCCAAAAACTCTGTTGAACATTGGACGAGCCATACGGAAATGCATTTTCTAGGTCAGCTAAAGCCCTAGAGCAATTTCTTTCAGTGTCAAAATGAAACCGCGTTTTGGAGCCAGTTTAGAGTAATACAGGAAATTTCGTTTGTTCCTTTGCTCTTTAGCAACAAAGCAACTACATGCATTTATTCAAGATTTTACTGTCGGACAATTGCGTTTGTGATATTTATGACTTAATTTACTGCGAAAATGTTTCAAGTAATATACTTCGTCATCAGGTTTGAAGCCAAGTTTTCTAAAGTGCGACTTGAGATTTTCAAGTGCACTTGAGTCAAGTCCTTACTTGAAAATAACTTAGTTTCTAGTGTGAAGTCAAGTAGTATACTATTATTGATTCCTAATGTTACAATTATATTATTTTGACTACTATTTAATTAATAAAGTAATACTTTTTTTTAACTAAAACAACTATTATTTTGCATCTAAATTCCTTCTACTCATATTCTTGTTTTGGGTCACCTACTCGGTTAGTTTCCACAAACTATTTAGGTGTCCCAAACTCTGCAAATGAACCTACAGTTGACAACTCCTTTCCCTTCCCAATCTCTCGATTTAATATTTTAAAACACTAATTTGTAATAATTGATTATTCTGTGTGAGTTTAAATAAAAATTAACTTGACTTGACTTGACTTGACTCAATCTCTTGAAAATAGTGGCCCGGGCTAAAACGCACAGGGGTGGGGAGTTGAACACAATAAATTAAGTAAAACAATCGGTTTATTTATTAGCACATCAAATTGATTAAACATTTCCAAAACAAAGATATTTAACTAAACAGGTCTTCACCAGGACCACTATTGGCAAATGAGCGTTTGAAAAGACACTTCTTAAGACATTTTAAAAGTTTAAACTTCTTCGATCTGCCTTGTGTTCTCTGTTAAGAGAGGTTTTTCTCGTAAGAAGAGATCCTCTTTTTCAGTCATCCGATTTACTTTTTGTCTATTTTATGCCATATTTTCAGCGCATTAGACTTCAGCGACCAGCTAGTTGTAACAGTGGAAACTAAACCACGCGTTCGTGAGGAGAGAGAGAGAGAGAGAGAGAGAGAGGAGGAGAGAGAGAGAGAGAGAGAGAGCGAGAGAGAGAGAGAGAGAGAGAGAGAGAGAGAGAGAGAGAGAGAGAGAGAGAGAGGAGAGAGAGAGAGAGAGAGAGAGAGAGAGAGAGAGAGAGAGAGAGAGAGAGAGAGAGAAGAGAGAGAGAGAGAGAGAGAGAGAGAGAGAGAGAGAGAGAGAGAGAGAGAGAGAGAGAGAGAGAGAGAGAGAGTTGTATATATGGACTACAAAAATTGCCTAGTCTATATAAAAATCTTGATAGTCAAGTGACATCAGACATGGACTACCAGTTAAATTTATTAGTAAATGCCAATTTTGTATTAATTAACATGACATATATTATGGAGCTAAAAATTCTATAGTTACAGAAAGAGAAAACCCATGGCTAAAACCTTGTTTGTTTACAGCGTTGTTTTCCGAATCCTTTTCAGAAAAAATTGTTAAAAGCAGCACCAGTAATAACAACAAACCCGACGAAAACAAATGAAAAACAAGTTTGACCAGCCTCACTGAGCGCTGGCAAAACATTTTCCTTGTATTGTCCGTCGTAATTTCCAGCTGGGGAATATCGAACTACAACCACCACGCGGCCATCAATTCTAGGAGCCTGGGCTGCTCCGATCTGTTTGGTTTTTTTCCACACGAGCTGATGAAAAGAGCAAATGTAAACGTTTAATTAACTCCTCAGTATTACTACCCAAATGGGTTTAGAGCAGTTTTCACCTGATTTTCGTTACACTAAAACAAAAGAAATTACTATATTCTGGACAATCTCACACTTGCACGCAGACAAGTTAGGTAACTACTTTACTTCGAGTGTTAATTTGAATAGATTGCTCAAAGTCCTTTGTGGCTGGTCAGAGTGATTGCTTTGGCAGAAATCCAGGAATTGTTTTCTAAACGGGTGGATATTTCTGCTCATTTTTGTGTCTAGAAATGACATTGAATGTAGTGATAAACCTGCTCTTAATCAGAATTGAACAACAAGTACAGTTTCGACAGCTGACAACAGATTATTATTATCTGAGACAGCCGAATAAGAAGTGTCCCAATAAAGCATTTTTCTTCTATCTAGATGATCGTCTGCTTATGAGTCAAGTGGCCCATCAGGTAGTACAGTGCTTATCTCAATTTCTGTAGCACGAGATAATATTTCTACCACACCTCCCCCCGCCCCCCCACCCCCCTTGATGGGATGCTACTCTATTGCAGGGTTACTCCCAGCATTTAACTCGCCGGTAAATATTTATTGCGGGGTGGGTCCCATACCCTAGAAATTACATGTTTACAATTGATATTTCCCTGGTTCTTTTTCCTCGATGGTTAATTATTGCAAGGAGGAGCTTAGCTTTTATGCTTGGCTAGTTCCGTATATCACGCCTGAGTGGGAGGCACTGTGAGAGTACAGTACATCACACACGATTCGCAAAAATAAATTTACCTGAGTGAAGTGCCCTGTTGCCATTGAAAATCCAGGTTTGTTGAAATCATACTTTTTAACCTCCTCGTAGAAAAGTGTTGTGGCCTCGGTACAAATCTCTTCGGGAAGTGGTTTTCCTGATAAATAAAGATTCTCTCCGGGCGCTATGCCTTCAGCGTGTTTAAATGTTTTGTTTCGTGCTAAAATATCAGCCCAACTTTTTGCTCCTTTTGTAAGGTCGTCGCTCCAAGTCACGGGGTCAACCTATATTTTTTGCATACATAATAAATAAAATTGCAAACTGAAAGCCTTGAAAGGAGATGAAGACAGAAATAAAGCAAAACAGAAATAGTTATGAGATTTTTTCAGGCTTAATTTCGTAACCACTTAAGTTGTGAGTAACTGCAAAGATCAGTCATGTCTTCAAATAAAACACTGCAAGATATATTTGTGCCCGTTAGTTCGGTTTGAAACAAACTTTCTTGAGGGGCCAGAAGAGAGAAAGAAGGTTGAGAAAAAAAGTCGAAATATTATTAGCATTTTACATATAACTGCAAAATCTACAGATCCACAGTTCCTTTGGCAATGGTGTGACAAAATTCATGATCAGTAACAGAACAGACACATCAAAAACTGACGCCAGTTTGTTAAATCACACCATGTCATTCCATCGTATCATGTGTCAAGTTGTGTTGTGTCACGCCATGTGATTTCAAGTCATGTCATGTCACATCAGGCCATAACCGAGCAAGAAATTTGATATGCCACGCAAATACTCTTTAGAGCTGTTCTGTTCGATTCTTGTGAGTGTTTATAATACCGTATTTCGTAGATTGTGCAAACCAGTTTAGTTTAATATGACGTCAGTTTAGGTCATGTCATTTTATGTCACGTGAGGGCTTGTCAGATCAAGTCACCTTGTGGCATATTCACGTCACGCCATGTCATGTCATGTCATGATCATGTTGTGTTGCCTTCTGTTGTCATGTTTTGTCAGGTCATGTTACGTTATGTTGTACGATATGATAAAACATTCACTTGATCGATTGAAATGAAAAAATCTCAATTTGATATGAGAAAATTTATTTCGCAGTTATAAAGCTCGTCATATCTGCATGCTGGTAACACTCAGGTTTGTTTACTGCCATATCTACGTGCTCAGTTAACAATCAGATTTGTTCACTTTATTACCTGCATGGTCTATAAACTCTCAGATTTATTTACCTGATGTCTCTTACGGAATTCATTATGCCACTTCAAACATTGCTCTTTAAATGGTGGGATAGCTGCTTCTGTGGTTGATAGAAAGAAAAAGAAATCATAACATCAATATCATTGCCGTTTTGCCTCAGACAGCATATTAGCAGCTGAAGCATTTAAGAAAAAAAGCGAAGAATAAAATAAGAGCAGACATGCCCAGTTACATTTACTGTAAACTGGTTAAACCATTTTACCCAGCTACCAATATCAACAAAAGGTGAAGTCTGTAACAGCCCTTAGTTTAGTTGAAAATTAATTTTGATGAAGTTATTAGTCTGTGCATACTACTTTATTGTTTGTATTCTTTTACATCAGTTAAGTTTAGCCCTTTCTTTGTATGAACAAAAGTTTCGATGGCTTACGGCCGGCTTTGAACGATATGGCTGCTAAAAGTAACACTTTCCAGGACGTTTTAATTTAAGATATTGCGAAGCATCATAAATAATACTCCAGCTGCTGGGCGGCAAAAACGTTGATAGCGAAACACTGGGTTCCATTCTCCTTGGGAACAGCAAAAAATTGCAAGAACTTTTGGATGAAAGCGAACACCAATGCATAGAAATGACTCAATTAATGCGAAATGGTTTTCCAAGTTTTCTTAATCGACGACTGTTAGACGAAAAAATAGAATGATACTGACTTTATTGAAGTCGCAGTGCATTTAATTCTACTGAGATAATTGCCACGAACGCAAATGGTGGGAAATTAAGTGGTCGGTTAGTTCAGTTACAAAAAGGGACGCGACCTTGAAATAGAACTCAGACAGAACTACAGTGAACAATCCCAGAGAGCGTGAAAATATGGAACAGGACCTTCACATCTAGACATCCTATGTACTAAATCACTCGACTACGCTACCTCTTATCGCTGCTTTTTAAAAACAAGTCCAAGCTGTATAATGCAACATTTACTGTTAATGTGCTCAAGTAAAAATGAAGTGATTTTTTTTTGTTTTTAGCGTGAAAGATTCATAAGATTCGTGTTAAGGAAATCCCTCATCATGCCTTTTTACCGATTTTCTCAGCTCCAGGAAGTACCGAAAATGCCGAAGTTCGACTCATTGATCGTCGCTGTGTTCATGCAATAACAGGCTTCGTCATACTAGCTTTTAGAATGTGATCTCTTTTTACATGATTTTTTTCAGTGTTTTCGAGAAAGCCACTATTTTCTAAGCCACGGGGACCAAAATAACTCTTCATTTTCTCTGCAAACGGAGAGTACCAGTTATCACTTTATGAGTCAGTAAGCTGTTTACACGGACAAAATTTCTGTACATGTGAAATGAGCAGAACTTTCATATTCGATCGATGTCGTAGAGGTATTGCTACTCTTGTCGTCGTGAAGGTTTACAGCTTTTCGAGTGTTTTTTTTAAAGAAAACACAACGAAAACGTTTTGGACTATTGAAATCACCTGGAGCTGAGAACTTGTTTTTCTTTTGTAAAGCCTTTGGAGGCGAGAAAATATAAAGAATCTGTCTTTAGGCATGAAACATTTACAGTGACAATTTTTCTCTTTCAAAGATTTGTTACCAAAAATGAATGTCAACAATTCCTCTCCGACACCAATAGTAAACAAATTTTCACATATCTTTACAAAATAACACAATGTAACTTATCATTAATTTAAATATTTCTTTGCCCTTCTCTAATTCTAATTCAGGCCTTCTCTTATTCTAACTCAATGCGGCTTTTAAACAAGGTTACTTAAACTGAAAAAATTATTACTTAACGTCCTTAACTTTGTCATGATGACGCTTTATCGTGTTTTGTTATTAACACAGAACGAAACCAGCATCTGACCAAACAGAACACAGCTCTGTATCGTTTTTTCTATATTGCATGAATAACAAGATACCATGAAAAGCAAACCGAAATTCACCTCAATACTCATCATGGACATATGTCGCTTTTCAAATCCTATCCTTTTAGTTACATTCTAATCATCAAATGCAGCCTTTTGAGTAGTGCGTCTAATTAAATAGCAGTGGAGTCAAATGGCAGCTAAAATTTATTTAAATTACTAAAACTCATTCCCTTCAAAGCCAAATGTGATGTTTTCAGAACTTAAATCCTGCGGTAGAAACATTTTAACAATAAAACCAAAAGGTGTTTTAAACATTGTTTAATTAACCACATAACAATCCGCGAAGTTACAAATTGAGCCATAAGTCAACAAAAAAGATTCGAAAAGAAAATTCAGAGAACTGTCGTTAGTCTCTCAAACTTTTTGATTCATTTCGATAATATGTTACGTCAGCACCCGATTGTTTTCAGAATCTTATTTTTTTTGTAGTTGTCTTCCTCTCACATTTGTAAGTTCTGCTTTGGTCACTTAAAGGCTTTTTTACGACTCTAACTAATATTTTGACAATCAGGTACCTTCGTCAGACCGTTAGTCAAAACTTGTGGAAACTGTTCCAGAATATCAAGAACTTTGTATTCTTCTCATGAGTTTTCATTGAGTACAGGGTCGACAACGATACAAATCTATTTCATTGACTTTGGAAAACTTACTTGCTTTGTAAACGTGACTTGTTCCAGGCTAGAGATTATTAAAAATAATCTAATTATTTAAACATGTACAGCAACAGCAAAGTTGTCCAAGGGAGAAACCTTTATCTCAAAATCGAGAAACGTTAGCGAACAAAACTGTTTTCCAGTTACTCGAAATTTCGGAACCAGTATAACTTCTACTTTAATTGAACCTGTTTTTACCTAATACCCTTTCAATCTAAATCTTGCTTTGTTGGTAAAGTTGAAACTACATCTTTAACGAAGCAAGAATTACCTTAAGAGCAGCGAAACCTAGTTTTCATACTAAAATACAAACATCTCTCAAGAACTTGCTCGAATAATCTTACCTCCAAAAAATGTTCTGCAGCCCAAGAAAGCTGATACGAGTAAAATGAAAGCAAAATGCCCCGGCATCAGTTTTGAAACTGGGCGAAAAAGTCACCCTCTAGGATATGAATTCTGTCAAATCACCTACTGATATTTTGTCCACAACGAGCACTTCATTTATAGCGAAGCAGAGTTAATAAAAAATTTATGTTACCTGTTGAACAAGGCCAGTCAAAGTGGAGCAGAATATGATTAGCATTATGCTGGACATAATAATGCTTTTCTTCACCTATTTTGTGTGTGTAATTGCATACTTTCTGCTTATACATTTGATCAAAAAGACCTTTGAATTTTCGACAATATAAATGTGGCCGGAAGAAGGATTTTGTTTTCCACAAGAATATTATTCGTCGTCGATGTAGGATACTCACCGCTAAGAAACGAAATAGAAACACTAAATTAAACCACAATTTGTTTCAGTCGGTATCGAAAACAAAAGGTTGATTTCTGTCAAACCGAAAGAAAACTAGCTCAATGCATGTGAATGAAAAACACGACACATATAAAAAGCTCAGAAATCACCTTTGGTACTATGTAGCTTGGATACTTTAGTACTTAGCGGAGCCTCCAGCTAACATAAAACAAAGAATTGAGAGTGTTTTTAAACATCTTGAGTGCGGGGAAATCCACGCATGTTTGTGCATTGCAGGTTGCTGACCCAGCTCTGTGGGGACGACCAAACAAATCACCGCTACGTTGTAGCTGTGTGGAAAGGGGAGCTGTGAGAGCAAAGTGCATGTTTTTCCCGCCAACAAAGCGCCAGCAATATGGCCACTGTCAGCTTCCGGCTTGAAATGTCGGTGTGCGAAATTTGTTCACAAAATCCACATTGATCACATTAATTATTTTTGACAAATTTGTTAATTAAATGTTACTTTTTTGTCCACGGTATGAAAGTTTGATTGGTACCCGTATAAGAGCTGGAAAGCAAAATTTTGGCTAAGCGTGTGAGAAACACGCAATCAAAACGCGCGGTTGTTAGTTTTCCCTGCAACTGCATTTTAAGAGTCTTTTAAAGAACAAACCGGCGTATAACGGTTTTTGGACGTTAGAAAGAAAAATGCTTTCATTGTTTATGCTATGCAATGTTTTCTTTATATAATACCATGTGTTCCGACGTCACTCATTGCATATTTACATATGCACTCTGCTTTTGTCGGCCTCCAGCAAAGAAAATTGGTCAATATTTTTTTCAAATACCGACTTAACGCTCGGTCGATAACCCCACCTATCATTCCCAGACAGATTTAATTGACAATTAACTCTTAAGAATTTGATGGATCTTACTAAGTAAACTTAGATGTCGGTAAATAATCCGGGATTATTGAACTGAAATACTAATTGTGTTGCATGGGCTTGCTTGTTTACCGTATTTGCATGATAGTTGTTCCCTAGGGAAGAAAAAGCATTCTTGTTAAACCCTTAAATACGTGCTACATTAAAGCCGCCTCAAGTGAGGCTTTCAAGTTCAGTGCTAAAGTTATCGGATATAAAATACCGACACGAAAGCAGCGAAACTAGAGATAACTGACAATATGAACTTAAGGAAATCCTTTTCATAATATTTACTGTTGACCAAATAACAGCCTTAGTTGTGAGAAGTTAACTCCAGTTTATTTTAGTGGAGTTTCGAAATTGTGTGAAGACTAAATATGAAATGTAAATTTTTGGACTATTCAGCTAACAACTGACAATCTCGTTCTAAAATCTCATGTTTTCTTTTTCTAGTTAACTTCCAGTTAATTTTACGCGGTGGAATCTCGGCTTCGAGTGAAAATCCATTATGAAATGTAAATATTTGGACTATTGAAAAGCAATTATACTGCTGAAGGAATCTCTGACTTAACGAACAATCTCTTCTTAAAATTTCAGAATTTCTATCTTTTCCTGTACTGCACCGCAGAAAGTCATTATGATTCTTTTCTGCTTTAGAAATTTAAGAAACTCCAGACATTGATATAACATCAACACTGCGAGATTGGTTTGTGGGAAAGGAAACTATATGAACGTGTTTTGATTTGTTGACTTCGTAGACGCCGACGACTTGGACAAAGATTTTCAAAATTTTGCTACGGGGCACATCTTCATCTACATAATGATAATTCAACAGCAAATTAAAAAAAGCTGTTCATCGAGTTTTCGTTAACAGACTTGTCAGTAAAAAGTAATATCGCTGTAGAGAGGAGGAGAAATGAACGCAAAGATACCAAACTTTTTTATAATTTCGCGATGGATATAATTAGGAAGTTTCTGTAGAATACATGCCGAAACAAAGAGCTTGTCTTATGCGGAGCTTTGAGTGTTCATCAGTAAATCCATTGCTACTGTTCACAAATCTAGCTCAGAATCCATACACAATGTCGTTTGTGTCTTCTTTACGAACGTGGGAATCATTTTGAACAGTTTAGCATCATCTGATGCTAACTTTTGTGGCACAGATATTTTCAGTTGAAGTGAATAGAGCTTCAAAAGTAAGATGAGCGCAAGATTTTAAACAGAAAGTTCGTCCACAAAACAATTTTAGCACCCCTAAGTCTGTGGAGAACTAATACAAGGCCAAGATGTTGGCTAATTCAAAAAATCTTACCGTTGTCTTTGAGTAGAAGGAGAACAATCTCGACCAACAAGAGAATAATGGCAGCCATTTCTTACGAAGACAGTTTGCAACCTGTGGTGCTATCGATCTCTCTCAGCAGCGAAACTGAGTGACACAAATGCTTTTTTAAGTAATAAGTTAATTCTTCTGGGACTTAACGCAGCTCATACAATCAAGGCTAAAAAGACGTCATCGATATCTTTGAAACTGCTTATTAGCCGTGCTTGTTATATTTGAATTATTGGCTATGGACACTGCCTTTCCGAAAAATTAAGATCTACAACTGAAAAATGATTTTGATAATATAATGCCTAAGCTATTACAAAACGTTCTTGTCGTTTTGTTCTAGCTCGCCCAGGAGTGTTTCTTGGTCAGGGGACTGGTAATGACCAGCTAGCAAGAAGTCCGAAATACTAACATTCGGAAACCGATGGGAGACTGGGCGGAGTGCGGTCGATGCTCGGACCGTCCCTCGGGCTTGGGTCGTGACTCGCAAGCCTCGAGTTTGCCCTTGAAAAGAAATAACCAGTACGATTATGCGATAGCGATGAAAATGCCCTTCTAAAATGTGTATAAAGCGAAAGAAAAACTGAAGAAATGCGGAAGAGCTCTGAATCCAGTTCTTAAAAAAGCAGAAATCCGGCAACTAATTTACAGCAAGAACACGAATGAAAGTGACATGTACACGACATCTCATTTCTACCATTCTATGCAATGATTTTAGCTAGCTTGGACTGAGAAAATTTTATCAAGCATTCGGATTTGTGTTGTGATGGTTTCTCATTCTTTCATTCACAGTTTTTAAAGGGAAGTGGTTATAGCTGAAGCCCAGCAAACATCAGCTGGACTGAGGAGCAAACAAAGGTGCCAAGATTTATGTTGGAAGGTTCACGAACGTGCACAATCTTTTGGTTTTCACTCATAAACTATGCATGAATTACGTAACGAAAAGGTTTCTATATGGCTAGTTCCTCGGGACGGAATAAACAATTATTTTGTTTTGTGTTCGGTCAAGGCCAAAAAGGAGAATAGAAACCTACAAAGAATTATGTCGAGTTTTTGGCATAACCATTCTCCTCTATTAACTATGTTTCAACATGGAGAAGAAATATTTGAGATAGGCTGATCAAGCCCAGCCGAAGTGGCCGATCTTAATGTCTGTTAAAGGAAAGTGAAATTAAATCTCTTCGAGTAGTCATAAATAAAATGCTGTACTTTGCCACGTGAGAAACGAAAATATGAAATAAAATGTTACTGCACATTACCTGCAGTTATACCGAAGACAAGACTGCTTAATACCATAAAAAGTTTCCTCATGGTTTTGACTTTACGGAAGAAAAAACACGAGATGCCTGCAAGCTTAATTAAGAACTGTCCTTCGTTGAATGAATATCGTCTTCAAGATCTAGACCGCAAACTTTTATTTGCAGTCATAACAGTATATGTAAATAATTTAGCAAGCTTGCGTCATACGAAGAGAGCTATTTTAATAACTGTTGGTTGCAGCTTCTATTTAATCAAATACCTGCTCAAACACTCTCCCGCCGGGTAAATCTCGTCAACTTATCAAATGTTTTGCCCAAATTTGCAAGTATTGACTTTGTCTCAGATGATTTTTCCGCAACGATGTTTGCAACAGTTTATTGAGAAAAACCGTAGAAGATGGCACTTGAAAGGAAAGACGACAATTTAAAAATCAATTTTCACTAAAAGGCTGACGGTTTGGCAGGAGTTGGGATACATTACCAGGCATATGTGTGAGGACTGTGAATCTTAAATTAGACTGTGCTCAGGTTTAATTACAAGGTTGTCGGGATAATTAAGCAGGAAATTGACACTACCACGCATACGTTTGGTCTGTCAATCTAAGGTGCATAGAAAATGAACCAGTCACTGTCTCTCTCTTTGAGGCGTAAAAAAACCCCCAGTTTTTATGAACCACAAAAATACAAAGGACAGCACTTCATTAATGATTATAAAGCTAAAGTTCATATCGCAACATCTTCAAAAGACTTCAAACTTAGTCCTTTAAGGTGGATCTAAAAATGATTTTGGGTTGAAAAATTGATATTTTTTTCACAGATTGCGTCGAATCCGCATGAGGTTTTGGCACGAGGCTCCCAAGTCGCAGTTTTCTGAAAATACATAATGAACTACCAGTATGTTTGAATGCTGAAGATCCGCACCGCCTTTCCACATGGTACGTGAAAAGGTTTGACAACATATTGTACAAACCCTGGACTCAGATACCGCTTAAATACGCGAGGCATGTTTCTAAACACAATTTCCTTGATTCTTTAAAGTGCACCTTACCCCAAAATATTTTTTTCGCTTATCGAATCGCAGTGAACCCAGTGCATCAGTCTCTTGGATCTTTTGGAGGTAATTTATTTTCTTCTTTGTGAGATTTTTTGAATGTTAGAAGTATTTCAGTTATACGGTGATTAGCCGAGTATTCTGACTTGCATTTGCGAAATGATTTACAGTTTTGTTTTGCTGACATAAGCAACACACTTATGTTTCATCTGGATCAGGTTTATGCAAGTTTATATCACGGTTCCCTGACGTTGTCAAGAATTTTATTGTGTAAAGTAGTTAATAAAACATTGTTTTATTTAGCGAACAATGTGCCGTGAGGTTAATTCAGGCAACACGAAACAGCAAAGCAGTTTTACTTCTAATAGTAAATAGACCGGCTGGAATTGAAATCAGAGTGATACTTCAATACGCTAGATATATATAAAAATATATTTCGTCTGACCTGTGTGAAGGTTACAAGATGACTGGAAAATTTCAAAGGTGTAGTTAGCGATGACCTTTCTAGTTTCCTTTCGCCGATTCGAGATCGAGAAAAATTATTGGTTGACTCCATCCCGGTGGAAAAGTTTGTGTCACAGGTTGCCACTTGACCAGCCGTAACCAGGGTCTTTCTTTCAATGACCAAGGGAGGCAGAGAAGAGAGACCCTGGGAACGAGGTTGGTGACAAAGGCGTACTGCGATGCAAATCCATCTGTGACGTCAAACTAGGAATAGACCCATGTCCCTTACTAGCTCGGTCGTGGGGTAGATGATGGCTAGATTCCGTTACTTTTACAGCCTACAAAAAAGTCAAGATTTAGTTTAAAAAGTTGCAGTACGTTTCGAACAGGTGAAAAGATTTATTTAAGCGAAAAAAAGTATTTTGAGGTTAGGTGCACTTTAATTTTCTCAGTTTATTGATAGATTTGGTACCTTTTTGCATATCTCGTAACATGTCCGTTTTGGGAATAAAGAAGTCTATTGGCTAACTTATAACCAATAGGGGTTCGATGATAACGGAACAAATGAGCTGAAATGAAAGAATTTTCAAAACATATTTCTCACCCGTCAATTTTCTGGAGTCATAGGGAGATGACAAATTAAACTTCAGGGTCAGGTTGTTCAAAGCACGATTTAGCTAATCCAGGATTAGCGTTTATTTCTGTTTCAATTTTGTAACTTTTTAGTGAAGTTTTCTGTTTAAATTTTTTGTCCTTCAATTTTAGCTTTAACTAATGTCAAACTACAGGAAACATGGAGAGTGAAAACGCTTTTATTCAAGAGAAATTAGAACTCTGATTAAGTTTTAATCCTGGATTAGCGTTAATCGGCTTTCGAACAACCGGGCCCAGGGAAGGAAGGAATCCGTCATTTTCGCCAAAGTTAACAGGAGGGGAATGGTTATAAGGCTCGACTAAGCTCTTTGTTGTATGTCTTTGCTCTCTTTTTTTGGCCTTGACCGAGCAAAAAACACAAAAGGTATTTACTCCGTACTGAGGAACTAATCAATAGAAACTTGTTGGTTACGTAATTTATGAACAAAAACAAAAGATTGTACACGGTAGTGGACCTTCCAACATAAATCTTGGCATCTCTGTTTGTTCCTATGGTGGTTGCCTTGTTTCACAACTGTTCCCCTCTGTTAACTATGTTCTCGCTTAAAAGTCAATCGAAAATCTTTCATTTTTGTGGTGGAAAAAATGCTTGACATGTTTGCCTTGTTTCACAACTGTTCCCCTCTGTTAACTATGTTCTCGCTTAAAAATCAATCGAAAATCTTTCATTTTTGTGGTGGAAAAAATGCTTGACATTTTGGGCAGCTAAAACTGCAAAGCAACTTAACTGACGACAAAACTAATTACTGCTCCCCGGCGGGACCTTTTGGTTGATGTTCAAGATTGATAAGGAAAACAAAGCAAATATTTGGCAGGCTGTCACTTGACGCACATTCATGAGAAACATGAAGGACGTGAAAAATACTCCGGTACAATTGCAGTTCTGGGTCCCGTTTCTCGAAGCTCCCGGTAATTACCGGGCCCGTTAAGCTGTTTTGTTTTCCATTCCAGATGGGAGTTTCAAAAGCTTTGAATATTATACAGTAAAGTTAGTAGCTAAAGAAACAAAATGGACTTTATTAGAGTTCAGAACACACCCTACCTTTCTTGAGAGTTTGATTTCAAAATCTGATTTCGGGCCCGTTAAGTTACTGGGTCTTTCGAGAAACGGGCCCCTGGGCCGGGTTGTTGGAAGGGCGGTGGTAACGTTATTCATTGGATAAATCACTATCCAGCGGATAGCGCAGTTTGTTTTGTCAATACATATCCACTGGATAGCAATTTATCCGATGGATATAGTTATCTAGCCTTTGAACAACAAACTACCTGATCTTCGTAGTTGCTATTATTGGAAAATTATTTTTGGTTTCAGGCCTTGGGTTTTTAAGTTTCCGCTAAGCAGATTTGGCTAAATGGTGTAGAGAAAAATTCTGCAGATCAGCTTACGTATAGCATTGCGGCCTTTGTTTATTTTAGTTTTTTTTTTATTTTACACGGAGTGATAGGGGTAATAACGAGCAAATTAGCAGCTACGAGAGACGAAAATATAAATATATCATGTAAGTCCAAGATACTTCACTTGTTTGCAGGAAACCATGCTTTTAAAACAACTATAGACTAAAAGGTGTTCAGAGCGGAGGGAAAAACATTTTGATAACTGACCAAAATAACTCAGTTTTTAATAAGACGAAATGAAAAATTGTTAAATTGCTCGTCTCACCTTATCGGCAACTTTATCAGTGATAGAAAATCACGAGAAAAGGAAAGAAAAAGTATGGATGGTAAAATAATGTTACAAAGTTCCCCTTCCGTCGTAAAGCGTTTAATTATAAGTTATTGTGGAATCCAGAAACAACACGATGCATAGACTTGTACCAATTGGCTGTAGCTGTCTCTTTAGAGCGGTTTAACCAGAGTAATTACTCTAGCCAGACAGGGACACAGGCAATAAAGTAAAACAATCAAAACTCGAAGTTATTACGTGTAGTCGACATAAGGCGCGGGAAATCGACCGGGAGGGAGTTGCAAATGATTTTGGGTTCACTTCTGAT
This sequence comes from Platygyra sinensis, assembly GCA_019787425.1. NCBI lineage: Eukaryota > Metazoa > Cnidaria > Anthozoa > Scleractinia > Merulinidae > Platygyra > Platygyra sinensis. The sequence continues at coordinate 35,273 of JAHPZR010011324.1, read as the reverse complement.
TGGTTGAAGCAGTGAGGCGAGTGTCTTAGGCCAATCGTGAAGCCTAGGTTGGCGCAAAACAAAATACTTTGAGATTCAAATGAAAAGCGCTCTGAGTTTTGTTTATACTTCTATCTATGAAATTAAAAAAGGGTCAGTCACGACAACCCTTGTTGTTCTTTTCTAGGTTTTTCCAGGCTGTGTCGAAGCATTTTATTCAATTCTTTGTCAACTATATTAAATATCTTCATCTGAAACAAGCCGATAACAGCAGGCAGAATTGAACAAATAAACACAACCCTTTCTAAAAGCTGGGACGTTTTTGTATGTATTGGTCAGTCAATGGGTCATTATTTAACAAACAGATGAACAACTTGCAAATTAACAGAATAAGAACTGATAATTAAACCTGGGATCAAAATTTGCGAAAAAATAAAACATTTTACAATAAAAGAGAAGCGTTCAGTTTCACAAAGAAGGCTTTTAAGCCAGTGATTATGAGTTTAAAATACTTAAAAGCAAGTTAATTGCTAAAAGTGTTTTCAGCGCTAAGCCTTTTAGATTTCCCCATTCTTCGGCGATACTCAAGTCACACAATTTTTTTTTAAAGTAAAGATCAGTGAACATCAGATAGTTTAGTAGTTGATGTGCTGTTCATTTAAAAACCTTTACAAACTGTCAGTTATTGTAAGAGAACTGCTTGTTGCTATTGTCAGCAGATGTGAACTAAAAAAAAACTACGGTTTTCTTTTGTCCATGGGGCAGGTATTCAATAATGGCAAAGTGACACTTTTAATGAAAAAGAAAGCATCTTGTGGATTTTCATGTTTCAGCTACCACCAGACTTTGCAGTCATCACAAATAGATTAAACGGCTTGTACATACTTACAGGAACAAGAACGAGAATTAAATTTGAAGACGCGGCTTTCTTTTTACAGTTAGGCCTACCGTCCACACTAATCCGTCAAGAAAACGCGAGAGCTTTCTAAAACGCCGCTTCAAACTCGAGGAATTTGAAAACGCCGCCGGGTTTTCGTTTTCGTGTGAAACAAAAAGTTTTGGAAACGGAGCTTTTCAAAAACGTTTTATAATGTGATTTCCATGACTGAGGTTTTCCTCAAACACTTGAATCCAAAACGACTGCCGATTGTTATGTTTTTAAATTCCTCCAGCGCATTAGTTATGCACGGAGACTAAATTTCCGACTGGTTCGTCGTGAGAAACAGCAAGGTGTTGGCTAATAACAGGCAACCGTAGCACTTGTTCCATTCATATTTTTTATATACATTGTAAACACCTTTATATATAAGACTGAGAGAATTTAACCATGGACATCAGTCATAGCTTTTAGACAGGGAGTTAGTTTACATCGGGAAATTAAATTTAATAACTCATGGATATATAACTTCAATTGTCTATATCATGAAGTGCATTAACGAAGCAGAAGTCTTGGTGTATGAGCTATTAAAACAAATAAAAAAATGACGAAAAACGATGTGGAATAGAGTATAAATTAGTTAGTTTAAACTGCTGGATGCAGTAGGGGTCAAAAAATAAAAATTCCTTGGTCTGGTTCACTAAACTGAAGAAGGATCTCTATGTTTTAACCAAACGCCCACTCAGCTTTTCAATGACCAGTAACTGATCATCATTACTCGGCAGGTACTCGCCAGCATTTACCTATTTCGTCGCGGATTGACAACATAATTAAGATTTTTGTAGAAACGACGGTCGGTTGCTTTCAAGACCAGAATGTTTTTTACTCTTGATTACAAGAGTTATGATTAGTGATGTAGAACAATACATATTAGACACCCTTTTAATTTTCACTCTATGCTTTACAGAAAGCAAACATGGCTCACCAAGAAACGTAATTTGTATGACTTGTGAGCTAACACTATATTTTGGCTGGCAGCATTCTGAAACTGCTACCTCTAAAATACATTTCTATCGGCATTTATAGACTTTTTCTTGTGTTCAAACGATTTAATTTTCTACAATGGTTTTTTATTCTCGTAATTTTTCCACAATTGGAAGCCCAAGTTGTTCTACTACATGAGTAATTGTCTTTAGATAAGCAACACTGAACGAGGTTTTAAGCACAATATAACTATTAAAACGTTAAGTGGCACTTACAGCCCATTCAAGAAACTAATTAGAAAAAGTCATTCGCCTGAGGCAACATATGATGTGCGTAAAAACACGTAATTGGTCATAATGAAAATAAAAGAGAAAAACATGTGTACATCATGTTATTCTAAAAAAATCACCAAACTGAAATGACTTGAGCCAGTATGTGCGAAATACTGTTACGACTGGATCCAAGTTGCAATTTTGCGTGACATTTTTGAATGAAGTATTTTACCAGTGCATTTTTTTTCATCCGGGAGGGAAAATAATTTTTGTATGATATGTTGCTTATTAAAGTCTTTCTGATCAACATGCGGGTTGTCATGTCAATACAGGGGCAGATGCGACTGGTATCTTAACCATTGATCTTAGTGGTGTTGTAATTACAGTGCTAAATTGCTTGATCACTTGTCTCTGTCACGTCATCTTCTCGATTAATAGCTCAAGGTGGATTTGCCGACATGAAATAACGATGCGTAATTACCTTTTTATTTCCCCACTTTACAGTCATTACCGGTTCAGTTTATCATTTTGATCTTCACCTCCACAATAAATCGAGTCGTTGCTCTTTCTCTGGACTCAGTAACCGTCTTCAACACACCTGAGAAATGGATCTTGAGCAAACAGGCCTTCGAGGTTATGTTTTTGTTCCCTACTGCACAGAAGAGTGCTGTCAAAGCCAAGTACAAGGTTTTCAGCCTGTTCCTTCTTCGTACCTAACTTCTGCTTCAAAGTGTAACCCTTTTTTGCCAGAGCAGACTGGTTCAAGTAGCCTAGCTACACACGCTTCAAGATTCACATCGCTCAAGACTGGCGCCTACCGCGTGCTTTTTCCCGCCGTTTCAAGAGAACGACCACAGCCGTCTGAAGTTTCCCGCCATAAAGTCGGCGTAAAGCCATTGGTGCCAACATTTCAGCCAATCCAAGGTAGTAGTTTTCACTTTTTACTCCAAATATATTGTTACCTTTAGGCCTAGCACTTATTTTTACTCCCTTCTCGACGGAGGGAGTTGTCATGTTCAAGAAATGACTCATTGCTGCTCAGTTACTTGATTATATTGTCGACATTAGGGGTTCCCGAAATATGGGATATTTGGGGGAAGATTCAGAGGCTATGGGGGAGGGGGCGGTTTTGCTTTGCTTGCCCTGCCGGCTTTTCTTCCTTCTGTGATTTCTTCTTTTTTTATCCAAAATAAGAGGGTGAGGGGGAGCAGGAGGAAAGTGGGGGAGGGGGGGGGGGGGGGGGGGGGGGAGAAGAGGCGACGTCTCCTAGATCCGCCACTGAGATTTTAAGGATATTGGACTCAGTATTCCGGTAAACAAATTAGAGCGTGCGGACAGTAAACATTTTGAAAACGTAGCCTTTCATATATGAGTTTTCCTCAAACAAAAATCCAAAATCACACGTAATTGCTGCATTTTGAAATTGTTGTGGCCTAGTGTGTACAAAGAACATTCGATGCGTTCTCAGAGAGAAAACGTCGTTTTCAAAATTATCCGGACAAATTTTCGAATTGCTGTTAAGTTTCTGAGAAACCACACTTTCAGTAGTTTCTACCCTTAACAAACATGTGCTTGGCTTCTTTTAGAAAGTTTTCTACAGACCAACGAGAGAGACTGGAAGATGGACGTAAGTTGCAGGTCGAAACGAAAGCGCACAATCTTCACAGCAGATCAGTTGGAACGACTGGAAAAAGAGTTTGATCGTCAACAGTACATCGTTGGCACACAAAGGTTCTATCTCGCAGCTGACCTGGGTCTCAATGAAACACAAGTTAAAATCTGGTTCCAGAATCGCAGAATCAAATGGAGAAGACAGAACTTGGCTCTTCGTCAACCTTCAGAGAGAAGTAGATTCGAAGGCGAGGAAAATGACTAAACTGGAATTCTTCACGGGCGGTTTTGTAGACAACGAGTGCAAGTGCCCTGTAATCTAAATTACAAACTTCGAACGATATTTTATTGTGGGTATATCAGCCGTTTCTTGGTTAATTTTAACCGCAATGGGTTGGACGCAAACGTCATGCTGGTAGTCACTAAGTCCACCCTCTTGTCACGCCAAGCTAGCATTTTGGACAATAACACTGCAATATAGCAATAACATCGCGCAGCATTCGCTTTATCTGTCAGCTAGTTTCTCTTTGCTCCCAAAATAATCTATCGTGAAAAGGGTAAGAGGAGCGACTGGAGCGATGCACTGATATTTTTAACTTAGTCAGTGAGATATGTACGCCCCGTGAGCTCAAACTTATGAAAAGTTTTTACAACCATTACCTGCACCACACTCGGTACACATCCACACTTTTTCCAAGTAAATTACAAGTTTACGACGCGCGCTGCGCATAAAAGCAAGGAATGATTGCAGTATAAGGTTTCACGTGGAGCTAGGAAAAGTAGCGGTCACAACTACACAAAGCTATAGTGTACCTGTATGAATTTTGTATAAAGTCTTGTAGCAAGAACCACTCAATGTATTTTTCAACGGTCAAGCTGTGTAGTTTATTACGAGAAGCAAATATCATTCTTGTGAATGTAAATCATTGTAATTGTAGTTTAATCTAAGATGCAATCTTTGTTGTGGTCCGCTGGTTTCTGGAAGAGAAAAACAATCATATTATAAAGTAAGTTAACAAATTAGTTCTCATATATCTTACTTATAACAGAGGAGACAGCCAGTTCAACAGTTACGGTGCTGTTACGTTGCTAAGGGTATTGTCATCCCCCCTGGAAAGGATGCTCGCCCATCAAAGCCCCCCCCCCCCACCCCCCCCCCTCCCCACACACACACATCCTAACACTCAACCAATAGCTATCTTTTTTCTTGGATAAAACCTCTTAAGTGTTCGTTTCAGAAGAAAAGCACGCAATTCCCTCCGGACGGGAATCTGAAGACTTTTCCGTAGAATTCAGATCAGTATAACAAGCAAAAACCCTGGGCAACCGCGTGTCTGATAGTATAATCTAAAAACTTCACCAATCTCGGCTTCAAGACTGGTTCTTATAAAAAAAAAAACCTTACAAAACAAAGAGTGTACATTAACCAAGGAATTATAATGTCACGAGATAACACAAAACAGAATTATCATTAACTATAAGTTCTATCGAAGTTGCCTCCATCCTTCGTTTTTTTTTCTCACCTCAGAGTTGCCACAGGTCGGACGCCTGCAGAGTTTCTACTGGCCAAGCCATCTCCACGAAGTTTAGCTGCTTTTTCTCTTGTCTGTTCAAGTTCTTTCCATCTCATTTTCTCTAGAGCCGCCTGAAAGAAAATCAGCCTCAATGTAAAACGTTACACCCGTATGGATATGCGCCAATGATAGTCCTTGAGCTAAAGAACCATTGGTCTGTCTACAGGCGTATCCTGTTTTCTCATTACAATATCATCCTGTATCGTGCCAAATCCCTCGCGGTCCTTATATAACTTGATAAATAGTATGAATTAATGAACTATTTTGTGCTCACGAACTTAATTGGAGGGTAGTTGGAATAATTTTTTTTATTTTGTCAAAAGTATGAAAGAGCCCTCTATTTAAATTCACCAGCCTTCTGACATCTGTTCATTGTCAAACATGCCATAAATGTTAAAGAAGTTGTCAGTCGGCGCTCGGTGCTACATGTAAAACAACATGAATTGACAAACCTTCTCCGTCTGCAGAGCTTTCTGTCTTCTAGCTGAACTCTTTTTTGGAACAACAGCCAGCTTTTCACTTTCCTTCTTTCGTTCTGTCAAAACACAAAGGCAATACAAATATGTGAAGGAAAACAATAAGAAAAGAGCAGAATAGAATTGGATCCAGAACTGAAAAAATATGAACGACTTGAGAAAGTAGATCATGAAGTATATATAATTGAATTGTGTATTATAGTGTACAGTGGTGAAATGAAGTTAGTTCACGTATCTTACTTACCCGCCTTCCTGGCTTCCAGTCTTTCCTGCAGTTCTTGCAACTTTGGATCCTTAATTTCGGGTTTCCTTTGGCGCTTTTTTTCTTCCAGTCTAAATTCATCGCAAAAGTATATTACAATGTGAAGGTGTTAAAAATATCTCAGCCCTTAAATAAAGCAAATTTTCAGCTTAGTCTCCAAAGCGATTACTGTAGGTGCTCGCTTTATATAATCTGACATGAAGTGTCACTCACTGGATGGCTGCCTCATTTCCTTTCTCTGCTCGGTGTTTGGCGATGGTTTCTAAAGTGTCCATAAGGAATTGATCTCTCTCCTGTTAAAACAATCCAAAACACTGAATAACATCACTTTATTTTTTCTTACACTTGGCAAGTAGCTTCAATTACGTAGCGTGGAAGGAAGATTCCACTGGCTCTATGCCACGGTTTGCTCATCTTAAAACGTTAAGCCTAAATTTTTCGAATTCGTCGTTTGTAATCCATGTTAATCTTCTCCATCCTTAACCATCCTTGTTCCTTTATGGTTTGTTATTACCTCTCTGGTGTTTTGCAACCTTAGCAAACTACCATTTCCAGTATGTTTCGTTCAATTTTAAGGCAATTTTTTTACGCAGCGAAAATAACTCAAACTGCTGTGACCGGGATCCTTTGAGCAAACTAGTTATTTAGTCTGCAAACAGTCTCTTGACACATCTGTGAACACACTAAAAATTATTAGAAATTCAACAACGGAACTTGTGTTTTTATTGGTTGGCTCAACCATTCGCCTGTTTGACGCCCTGGTTTGTATTGTTCTCCAATAACACTCACCACTTTCGACTTAAGTATAGTGTCTCTCTTTTCCTCCTCCTCTTCTTTCTCGGCAATTTTAAGTAAGGCCAACCTTTCTCGCAGCTGAGGACCAAAAAATAAAAGTCGGTCACCACCATAAGATGAAAGTTTCACTGTCAATTTGAATCTTTGCAATGAGATAACGAAGCGTTAAGAAAGGCATGTGTGTTACATCAGGCTAGGATTGCAGTACATGTGCGGCATGAACTGACTAAGAAAATCCTTCGTTTCCTAATCCATCGCTGGGTACCCCTCTAGCATTTTAACAATTTGATCTCACAATTGGCTGGTATCCATTCCGTTCTGAGAGTGAAAGCGATATATTAAAAGTGTCTTGCTAAAGAGCAAGGTAACGGTAACAAGGTGACTTCGGCCAGAGCTCGAAAAATACCTACCAAGTAGGTCATCATAGAGGGGGGAGGGGGGGGGGGGGACAGGGGGCTTAATCTCCCTTCTCCCTACTTTCTGAGCCAATTTCTCCCTCCTCCCTACTTTTTGAGCCAATTTCTCCCTCCTCCCTAAACGGTTACGTTTCTTTTTCTCCCTCCTCCCTACTTTTTCCCCCTATTTCTCCCTCATCCCAACTTTTTTTGGGCCATTTCTCCCTCCTCCCTATTCTGTTCCTCCCCCCTCATCATAGGCCACCTCGCCTTCCTGAAAAGGTGACGGAGCTCATCAAAAAGCCTTGTTTAGGGACTGGTCAAAAAGTACAGGGGGGGGGGGGGGGGTGGGCCGGAGCATTTCGAAATGTGGCGGTTAGAAAACACGTGACCAACACGTGACCCACCCCTTCCCACCCACCCCTAAATGAAGAATGAAAATCGCCTGACCCACCCCCCCATAGGACATGACATTTTTGGATGCATAATCGGAAAAAAAATCACATTTTGTGGATGGAATTGTGGTATTATTATTTACATTTTAGATATATTTCTTGACAATAATACAAAATTATGCAAAAATATTACTGTTGCTTAAAGTCACGACTGTAAACTCTAAGGAAACTTGACCTTTTACTTTTCTCACTAGGCCTCAAGGCATGTAAAGCAGTGATCCCTCTAGAAAACAGTTGTAGTGAGTCTTGGGAGTAGTATGGCCAGACAACTCCCAGATCCTTGTGCATTTAACCCGTACCCTTGGGGACAAATAGCATGTAGACCCAATATCATGTCAACTCTTCGGTCTTCGGCATGATATCTTGATTAAAATTGCATCACCACTGATTGTGTTATATTTTTAATCATGTAGACACAAGGTGGTCATTCTTTAATACCAGCGCACTGAGTGCAGTATTATGAATATTTCTGCCCTGGGACTCCTTGATCAATCCGTTAACCTTTGTACAGATTTTACAATACATAAGTTATCACCTCCGTTGTACACCAGCCAAGTGTACTTTTTCAAATACAGCTTGAAAAGTTTTTGTCCTGAAAGGAGTTCATAAACAATAAAAGGAGGTGACACACTCGAACACCAACCCACAGTCTGTCAAGTGCCTTACGCATAGCCAATAGCTTCCACAGGTGTTGTGTGGAGCTGGGGCTTTAATGAAGGGGTGCTTTGCACCCGTCTTAGCAGTAAAGGGCAGCCTACCTAGGGCTCTTAGTCCTATTTCTGCCTGTTGGCTATGCCATGCTAATGAGGTCTAATAAGGCAGAAACAGCTGTCCATGGCTGCCACTACCTGGGTAATATGGCTGTGCGCATGCCAGACCATGGGTTGGTGTTTGAGTGTGTCACTTGCTTTAATTGTTCGAAAGGAGTTACCTTTGTTGTAGATTGGGTCAAATGTGTGCCAATTCCCATAAAAAAAACAGGACGACCCACCCCTATGGCCAGCTGAAAATTGAACGACCCACCCCTTACCAAGGGTTCAAAAACTGATGACCCACCCCCTCTCTGCTCCGGCCCACCCCCCCCCCCCCCAATACTTTTTGACCAGTCCCTTAAAAAGATAGTATTAATTTACATCGGCGAGCAGCTCACCTCTGCTATGGACATCTCACTGAGGAGACCAGCTCCTGAAGTTTCCGTGATGTCCACGTGCTGTACAAAGAACAAGAAAAAACAAATTAGATCAATGTCACACTGCGAAATAAATGCACATTTTGGCGGGAATATCGCCGCCTAAACGTCTTCTGGCGGGAAATTGCGAGACAGTCGAAAGAACGAGAAAGATATTGGCGGGAAATTGCGCGGCTACTACATGTGGTAAATTAGCAGTGAATTTTGGCGGGAATCAAAATGCGCGGCTACGAAGAGTGGTGAGCTAACTTCCTCAATTTAGGATATTTGAGTAGTATAAACAATATCAATGGAATACCTTGAAGCGAATGACTGGTACACTTTCTATGGCTCGTATCTTAGCAATCAGCGCCACTCTTAGTCTCATTTCCTCTTCAGCCTGTAAAATTAAAACAACAGTGAAGATTATCAATGTACTTATTTCATATCAAATTTCAAATTTCTTCTCCCGCCCATCCCCCCAGCTACGTAGCCTCCATCACCAAGCAGCTAAGAAAAAAGGACAAAGGATGTAAACAAGACAACGACAAAAGAACAAAAAGCAGAACGTACCTCTTCTAATGCTTTACGCATGAGTTCTTGACTTTCCTTGCTAACTTCTTGGACTGAAATGACAATGAGCTCTCATTAAATACTAAGACAAAACTTCTTGTTTAAAAGAACTGCGAAAAGCCGATGCCAATCAGAAAACAAACATCTATGTACATCTAGACACAACAGAGTTAACTTCTTATTAACCAACCCAACATCCTTGTCTTACCCAGCTTTTGCTTGTATTCTTGAAGTTTCTTTCGAGCTTCTTTCGTGTTTTCGTGTTCCAACATAGTTTGCTCGACAAGTTTTCTATAAATAGATCACACGAAAAGTCAAATTAAAAAAGGATAGTTCTTGAAGCCGTGCACAGTTGAGAAACCATAATTTCTGTCGTGTATAGGCGGTAAAGTTTGGAGCTTGAGCTAGCATACAGTCCCTTCAAATAAAGAAAAGGTAAAATTCTACAAACCTCATTTCTTCTCCTTCTCGAGTTTTCCTCTCAAAATGCTTTTGCATCATGTCCCTGGTCTTAGAACGGAGAAAAATGTACATCAGAAAAAAAAGAGTAGCACACCAACAACTATAATATCCATTAAGCCGTAAAGCAACATGTCAAAATGTTTTTGAAACTGTATCGTTTGCTAAAAGCTCCAGAAAACAAATTTAGCTGAACCAAAACATTTGTAGCAACAAGGCGCGAGGTCTTTCCGCTATTTTCAAGCATTGCGCGTTATAGGAGAAAGTTTCTGAAGGACGAGGGAATTCAACGTTGCATTTTACGCGAAAAACCGATATTGCGATTCGTGCGATATCGGTTTAATTTTTCAAGTGAAATCTAACGTGGAATTCACGAGTCAGGTAATGAATTTTCCTTGAATTGCACAGCCTTCTTTTTAAATTAAAGAAAACCCCGTTTTATTCAGGTGTGTGTGTCAATGTTGCAATATTCAACAAACTGGTCACACGCTCGAGAAAAGCGACTTGGTGTACTGATCTCTCCAGAAATTAGTACTTCAGGGCAAAGCAAGGTGAAACTTGACTTCCACTTTCGAAGACTTGTGTTTGATTTTGGCTAGTGGAGGGCGACAATGGTTTTGAACAAGATTAAAAGGTGATTGTTTGTAATTGTTTTTGAGTTGTTGTTTTAACACAACAACCACAACAATAATAGAACAACAACATTTATTGTCCCTCCAGTGAAATATCACGCAAAGCTTCGCTTTCAAAAGTCGAAATTCCACGCTGAATACCTCACCCAGGTAACCAATCAGGGTGCGAGAATTCTCTGAAAAATTCGAGGAATACATATATACGTGTAGACGAATAGCATAAACAACTTTGTTTCAATTGTTGGAATCAACTCTAAGATTTTCAACGAGTCTATTTTTTACCTCCTCTTTCATTTCCATGACCCGCTGCTGGTTTTCTTTGATCATCGTTTGTCTTGCAAGTATGGCCTCTTCATAGCTCAATTTTCCTTCCTAAAAAAAAGTAAAAAGGCACACGTTTTACATAAACGCAATGATATTTCACTCAGCATTCAGTATTCTATTCTCGTGCAACATTTTGAAATGACCTCGTCTGAGTGGTAAGTACTGTAAATACTTAAAAGTAATTTATTTGGGATGCAGTTGTTGACAATCTGTTGAACTTGTAGATTTGAGTGTAACTAAATCAAGCTTCTGTTGAAACGGCAGAACTTGGACTTCGATTAAGTCACTATTCAAGAAAAAAAAAACTCACCAATCGCCTTTTCTCAATTTCTGCCAGCTTAGCCTCCAAGTCATTCTGCAAAGAAAACACAGAAAAACAAATTAAAAAAAAATCAAGCAAGTTACTATACAAATTTAAATCTTACCCTTTGCTCACAAACACTGTAAATCCTCGAATTAGCGCTTAATCGAAATGGTGGCAGGGGTGCCGTGGGGGAGCGCTTATTTGATTTCTCCCAAATCGTGGTCAGATATGATCTGTTCTTTTGTGATACATGTATCTGTAACTCTCTCAGAGGTATATCTCTTGAACTATGAATGATAACCTCTTTAGCCGGTCTACACCTTGTAGGCCTGCTCCACAAGGTTGGTTAGCCTTGAGGCAATGAGTCAGCAGATCTTCACTATCACGAGTAGTCACAGTCACTGTGCAGAAAACTATATGTACATCCTTTCTTGTCTCAGTACCGTTACATAAACCAAGGGGAGGGGAGGGGGGGCGCTTATTTTAAATTTTGGCAGATATGTAGGTGCAGCGCTTTTCAAAGGGGGCATTTATTTGAGGGGAAGGGCTAATTAGAGGATTTACAAGACATGTCATTTTCTTACGCAAACTTAAACAAATTGCTTAATTAGAATTGGTGCGCAGTTAACATGGAATCATATTTCTTGTACGTGTAAAGTACAAATGTATTTAGTTACCTTTCTGACGCTTTCTTGCCATTTTAAGAATTCTGATGCATCTCGCCCTCCCTTCTCATATTCTGACAGCCTGAAAAATTAGAACAAGCAATCAGTGGATGCGAGAGGAAAGTTTCAGGGTAAATGCACAGGCGCAACTTAAATTGTCATGCAAATGCTCGTACTTTTTCAGTTCCTCTTCCTCTTTCTTCTGAAACAATACTCCTTCCCTCATGATTGTTGCTGCATTCAACTTGATGGGAATATTCCCACTCTAAAAACAGAGAGAGAACCACAAGTCACAAACACTGCTTGGCTGTATATACTGTACATGTAAGCAAAACTGTTCAGTGTGTGGATAAACAATGTTACATGTAAAAGCAACTTCATGTAGGTTAGCATGCAAAGACCTCTCAAGTTCGACCAATCATGAGCACAACCAAATCCAACTTTGATAATTAGTGCTTGGCTTGTCACCAGCAACAACAATCGGCGACATAATTAGTTGACACATTGTCTTTCCATATTAGTATTAGTGCACCAACTAACACCACTCTTCTATTGCGAAAAAAAAATTGTGGGAAAGACCCTGCTCCCGATTCAATGTTGCTTGTTAGTCCCCCAAGATCACAGCAATTGCGTCACATCATTGTTGGGGGGGGGGGGGGGGGTGGGGCAAACGGACAAGATAAGAGGGCAAAAAGGGATCGCAGTGACGAAATAGGAGGCTAAAAAGGTGAATGTGTCAACAATTAATTTTCGTCGGTGATTGAAGGTTTTGCTTGGACTATTATAAATTAGTTAGACATACATGTATGTAAGCCCATCTCTTTTTTTCTAAATCTAAGTTGCCGGGACTGCAGTTACTTGTTTTCAATATAAGAGATTTTTCTACGAGATTTGTTCAGAGTATAACAGTGTTTCTCTCTCTGATTGGGATAAGTTGCAAACTGTACGATTTCTATTTCTCAGATGGTTGTGTTTTAATTGTTACGATTTTGATTTTGTCCAAAATGTACCCACAAAAAAGCTCTTACATGTATTTTGTCTTAAAAGTTTACAATGTAAAATTCCCTGATTTCTCTGTTTCAATTTGCCTGTATTGATTAATTATTGTCCCTTATAGGAATAGAATGTTGCCAGGTTTAAAAAAAGTCACAACAGGACCCAGTTATTAATTATCTCACCGTAGTTGAAGGCATTTCCTGTGCTCTAACTTTATTGAACTGTAATCTAAAAAAAAAACAATAATTATTATTACCAGTACCTACATATACATTGTAAAATCTGTACATGTTGCCTCTGGTCAATAAAATTGTACCATAATGACAGTTACATGCATTGTATTTATTTATTTATTATACATAGATAGGATGCTGCATGCTCTGATTGGTCAAAAACCCATGTTTCATCAGAGTATAAAACATAGAAAGAGCGTGTTTTTTTGCCGCATTTCCTCCATATCATAAAGCAAATGAAGAAGCCTAAGCCATGTATTACACTGTGATAAAACATGCCAGATACAATGTGATTGAGAACACTTGAGAAATGTAAAAAAACAAAAAAACACTTGCATGCAGCTCGTGTTTTCTACATTTGCCTCGTGTTCTCAAATGCCTGTTATGTTTAATCTGAGAGCATAATACACAGCTTACGCTTCTTTATTTGTTAATTAATTTACATGTAGAGCTGTTTAATTAAAGAGAATGAAGACAGTACTCATTTTCTTATTTCACAAGCCACTCACTTGGAGTTTTCCTCATCAATAATTCTTCTCATTCTTCTCTTAGCTTTGTCTGACTTCTCTGCACTGGCACAAGCCGGTTGCCTTGCTGAAGATCTTATAAGTTCTTCCTGTTAACAAAACAAAAGACAAGGCAAACTACAGGTGAAAAAAACAAAGTTTGTTTCAAATGCAGCCATTTCCTCCACATACAGTTATGTAAAAAGTCCATGAGAGAGTTCATCAAATAATTCTCCAAAGTAAAGTAACACATACATCGTACAGAGTGTGTATGAAGAGAGTAAAGAGAGTTTGTATGCCAAACACTCACCTCAGCTCTTTTTCGATTTTCTTCTCGTATCTTAGCAATGACATCTTCTTCAACTGGTGCACGATATGTGCTTTGAGGAACCTTTGATAAATACATGAAGTAAAAAATTCTCATGTAACTTCAATAAACTGCACACTTGTTTAGCAACTGCAAAATACACTTCATGCACATTAGTATTCATTGTAATGAAAATGGTTTGCTGTTAAGAACATGGTTGATACAAGACAGGGTTATTATTAATAATAAAATATTTGTCTTAAGTCATAGTCATTTGTGATGTTGATTAATGCGATCACATTATTTCAACTGCTTACTGCAAGTTTTCATCAGGCGATTGATAATTGAATGAGTGATTTTGTCCCGTCATCATTTCATTATCTGGCGTAAAGCTGCTTCCTCCAGTCAACAGTTCACTGCTGTACATTTAACTTTGTCCTCTTGTTGTGAATGTCCACAGCAGAACACTTATCAGGGAACAATTGTATTCTAATGAATTTACCTACCTGTCTCAACTTTTTCAATTTTGGGATCTGAAAATAAGATAAAAGTTGGCTTAGACAACCAGGCTATGGGCACAAACATCTGTCTCAAATATCATTGAAATCATTTTTTGATGGTAATTAATTGTACATTTGTGATTTCACCTGAATAGTGGGTACAACCATAGTTAATATTAGAGGGGAATGGTTATGAAACTCGACAAAGTTCTTTGTTTTAGGTTTTTGTTCGCTTTTTTGGCTTTGACGGTGCACAAAATACAATAGTTGTTTACTCCGTTCTGAGAAACTAACCAATATAAACGTGTTGGTTACATAATTCATGCATAGTGTATGAGGGCAAAACAAAAGATTGTGCACTGTCGTGGACCTTCCAACATAAATCTCGCCATCTTTGTTTACCCCTTTGATGTTTGCCGGGCTTCATAACCAGACCCCTATATTAACTATGGTACAACTGCCAAGCTTGGTTTGAGAACAGACCAAATACAATGTACAATATGGGTGGACTGCGCAAGCTCAAATTTTAAGGCTAACTAGCGATGATTTGATGTGAAAGTGTCCAATTTTTTTTTATCATCATGTCAACATCAGAGGGCCTTATTTCAGTGGAAGAGGTGCAAATTAAGCTGTATTTTCCATTTGCACTAGTCAATTCACTGTGGTTTGATTTGAATTTTGTTTATAGTGTTTGACCTGGGGTCCTGCTTTGTTTGCCATAACAATGCATCACAAAAGGAATATAGAGTGTATACTTCATCAAATTTTCAAATCCAAAACTAAAGAGCTATAGGTTTTATTATCATCAGATTCATAATAGGCACTAATTAAAATTTATATCTGTTTACAACTTTCCAGCTCGATAGCATCCTTGGTTTAGAAACCAGCCGCCATGTTGGAGGATAAAGTAAGTCCTCCAACATGGCGGCTCCATACAATTTCGACAAATATCTCAACTTTGGTACAATGCACACATCTTAAACTTGGAGAACTCTCCTCTTTCTTTATCGTCTATAATATCATAATTTCAAGACTTTATCCTGAGCAAGGGTTTGGATTTTATTTTTATTGCATGACAATGCACAGACTCTATGGGTCATGAAAAACAAACTTTGGCTAATGTGTGGGCAAAAATGCACGGCCCTAAAGGCTGCCGTACACTAGCCGATTTTTTATCGGCCGACAAAAAATCTTCTCTTGTCTGCTAGTGTGCGGTGAATTCAGACAAGTCTGACAAAGTTGGGGCTTGTCAGGTGATATTCTGACAGTGCTAGATCTCAAAACGTCTTGTTGGGCCTTGTTGGCTAGTGTGCCGTGGACCAAGAAAATTTGTCGGGGGTTGCGCATACCTCAACCAATGAGGAATTGTCATGAGAGTCACCTGAACAAGTCTCTTTTCAAACATGGCGGAGATCGACTTGGCCCCAAGACTAAATGCGGCTAGTTGCGACAAAAAATCGGCTAGTGTGCGGCAAGCTGATGTCCCGACAAATTTTAGCCCCATTTTTTGACAACTCTCTCCATTTGCAAGGCAACTATTGCATGAAAATATATATTAAATACTTATCACCAACAACCCCTGCAAAAGATGCAGATTGAGATGAAGTTGTTTTTAACGCTTTAATTGACACTTGTCTAGTACTCACCTTCTCTGGCATAGGAACACTTCTTGGTCTGGGTTTTGTCAAGTTAAAAGGTTTTGGTTCTAAAACAAATACATAAAGTACTTACTTGTAAGTTAAACAAACAATTATAATAACAACCAAAAACAACAATAATAACCAGACGTCTGTTAAACTGGCTTTTTTCACTCCATTTCTTGTACCGTTGGTTTGAAAAAATTCAAAAAAGTGATCGCATGGTGACAAAATCTCTTGGTGCAGATGACCTGACAGCACAGCTATTGAGTACCAAGCTCAAGAGAAATCTTATCCATGTGTCAGATTTTGCATCTATCAAACTTTTCTCTGTTACAGACATGTACAGTACCTCGTATCTTGCCAGAAACTGCAAAACTCAACACACTTGCAAAAGGACTATAAAGCAACTTCCCTGGCAGCAGAGATTCACTTATCAAATGATGATGAAATTTGTCACCATGTGATCACTTTTTTAATCATATGGATGAAATCAATAGTACTAGTGCATCCAATGGCATGAAAACAAAGCCATTTTGGCAGACATTGAAAGACCAGGGTTTAAACTGGAGAGCTGGGAGTAGACACACACAAGAAAGTGTGATGCTAGATGGGTGTGGGATTCAAATCCAAAAAGTCATGTCTGAGAGAGTAGTGCTTAAGAATATTTTATGGAACTACAACACATGTAAATGTGTAGGCAAATTCACATTATTTTACTGCACATTACCTGTAACTGGTTTTGGTTTGCGTGGCTTCTGTTTATTGGCTAGTTTATCTCCCAAATCCTTAACAAGCTCATGCAACTCTGGTAACCACCTAGACAGTAAAATACAAAAAGGAATACGTAAATCTATATAATTATCATGTTGTCCACTGTTCCTAATAACAGCCTGAATAATTTAGAATTTTGAACGTCAATAATTATTAATACTTGCCTCAGCAGGGGAGATATCAGGTTTGTTTGGACATAGCTGTGCTCATAATGTTTACACCACTGACAATTAAAAAAAAGGAAAAAATAATTATATGTGTAAAAATTTGTGTGTAGAATATTTCCTGGATGTACATACATGTAGATCATTTGTAAATCAAAATACTAACCTCTCACTAACCGAGCGTGAGGGCAGTACTGGGGAATATTGGCCTGAGGTCATGGCAGTACTGACTGAGCGAAGTGAGGTCCATACAAAAACGACCGAGGGCCAATATTCCCCAGTATGGCTGACGAGCTACATATGTAGCTAGGTAATAGTAAGTACATGTAGATTATTATATGGCACTCGGGCCATGCTTGATTTGAATTTGCCAGCTTTTGAAAACAAAAAAATACACAGCTGATGACCATTTCCATGGAAACAGTCCATATGGTGAAATCCTGACCATGAAAGAACCAATCAGAACGCTTGGATTTACCTTGCCATATATTAATAAAGAGTTAAAATATTATTATATGAAAGACCAACTGAAGGTAAATGTAATTGTACATTGCAATGTATATAATACATGTATATGATAAAGAATGAAAAACTTGAAAAATTCATGCTTACTTGCATTTTCTCACAAAAACTTTCTACCCCCTTAACAAATCTGACTTATCTTTCTTGTGAAAGATAAGTTGAGCTGGTCAAAGAGACATGTTACAAAAGTAACATGTAAGTAACAGATACACATGAAGTCATGGGTGTTTCTACATTGACGTACATGTACATTTCGAAATATAATTATACTGTAGATGTTTCGCCTGCTAACCTCATGTTTCATCCATGTTGTGATGTTCTCTTCACTGAACAAGAATGACAGAAACTGGAAAGAGAAAAGAAATAAACTTCTGATGTGATCTTAAAAGTAAACTCAGGCCAATTAGCAAACAGTGGGGTGAGGGAAAGGTTACATGTTATACATGTGGCTTGATTAAGGGTAACAGTGAGGACTACATGTATCTTTTAAATCACTACAAATATTTTTTCACCCTTACCTTGAACATTTTATTTGCTTCATGGCTTACAATAAATTTTCTGAAATGTGCAATCCCAAGTTCATCGAGTCTGTATAAAGCTAAATATACCAACACTGAAAAAGAGAGAGAGAATTGGACAGTTGAATTCACGCTGTCTTTTTTCCACCACATCAACTTAAGGCGCAGTTCACCTGTTAATAAAATTCAAGGAGATGGAGTGAGTGACTACAAATGCACAAAAACTCACCAGAATAAACATTTCTGTCGACACGAAGGGAGGTCTTGCCAACTTCAGCATAATATGCATCCACAACAACCTAATGAAACCACATGAGAATCGAATTTTTAAAAATTGAACTCTATATTAGCATACTTTGATGATAGAACCAAAAGGTCGAGATAGCAGAAAGCAAATCGTGATTTTTAAGAACGTTATGACAGTTTTAATTTTGAAGACATGTTTCGATGTTTCGATTGTTTCCAAATCCTTGATTCCGCCCCTACCAAATTTCAACTCAAACTTAAGGAGGCTATGCATATTAAGTGGGAAAAGCCTAATTTAAACCATCAAGTTCATCACGTCAACCTGACACTTACGCTTTAGGTTTTATGTTCTTTCACACTTTGTAAATCACTCAAATATTTTTGTTACTTTATCATAATTAATTATGTATGTACGTTTCGCTTAGTTGTTATATAGTCCAACGGTTTTTTTTCAAATTTTATGTAACTGATGATGATGTTGGCAACATCGAAACATGTCTTCAAAATTAAAACTGACGTAACGTTCTTAAAAATCACTTTGATGATAATTTTTATTAATTTACCACTGCCCTAACAAATATTTTTTTCTTAACAGTCCAGTGTCGACCCAAAAATCAAGCTAGTGTCTAGGTACCCGGCAGCCGGGAACTGTTTTCAAAATACTCCATACCCGGAAATTTTCGAGCTTGGGTATACTATAAAATCTCGATGTTTCGACACTTGAAAAAATTTCGTACTCTGATCTGACCCCAGTGTCAACTCTCAGACAATAATTTCTACAGAAATTGAAGTGTGAACCCTGTGAGAGTATTTGATATTTGTTTAGAAATGTGAAGCGATTCTAAATAGTGTTTTGCTTTTGTTGTGGACGACTTCTCTTGGCTTCGGCATACTATAAGAACCTCGACTCACGGGCACGGTTCTTCAAAAACCTAGATACCCGGCAGTCAAAAATTCATGAATAATCAATAAATTCAATATCCAGTAAAATGATCAGTGAAAACTCCCGAGAGTACTTCAGCATTTCGAGCTTTGGTGGAAAGCTCGAAGTGAGTTTCATAATGTTTTGGTTTTGCACAAATTGTACAAACTTTGTGTGACTCACGGGTACAATTTTTCAAATACTACATACCCGGCAGTCGGAAATTCCTCTCGTTGATCCACCAAAATTTCCATTTTCTCTGCTGTAAAACTCGCTTCATGCTTTCCACCAAAGCTCGAAATGCTGAAGTACTCTCGGGATTTTTCACTGATCATTTTACTGGATATTGAATTTAATGATTATTCATGAATTTTTGACTGCCGGGTATCTAGGTTTTTGAAGAACCGTGCCCGTGAGTCGAGGTTCTTATAGTATGCCGAAGCCAAGAGAAATCGTCCACAACAAAAGCAAAACACTATTTAGAATCGCTTCGCATTTCTAAACAAATATCGAATTCTCTCAAAGGGTTCACACTTCAATTTCTGTAGAAATTATTCTCTGAGAGTTGACACTGGGGTCAGAGTACGAAATTTTTCTAAGTGTCGAAACATCAAGATTTTATAGTATGCCCAAGCTCGAAAATTTCCTCAACTACAAAGCCAAAATTATAGTTGAAATCGCTTGACATTTCTAAACAAAGATCTACAGTTTAAAGAAGGATTGGATGAGTCTTTCCGTGGAAATTTTTGAATAATTTCAGACTGCCGGGTATGGAGTATTTTGAAAACACTTCCCGGCTGCCGGGTATCTAGACACTAGCAAAAATCAATTCATGGTCTATTAACTTCAACCACCTGAATGCTTGTGAAGTAAGCACAGTATGTTCCTATATGGACAATCCCATTTAATATCCGCCCCCCACTATGGATGAGGTGTTTTGTTTTGACAATCCTTAGAAAATAATGTATCAAGCTACCAATTACGTTCTTACGGTTTTTGTCACACAAACCTTCAGAATATTGGTGTACTGTACACATCCAGAGAAAACCTCCGTGATAAATGATTCATCGCTTTCAGCAAGATCCTGAACAGATAAGAATTAAATCCGAGATCAAATTTACTACTATTTGCCGACCACAATCAAACCAAATTAAGAAAAGAAAACTCGGCCTTGAAGAAAAATGTTTGCGCTGTAACATTCACATACCAATGTATCTATTCACAATAAAGACCTTTCCTTACCAATTTAGTTGCTAAACAAGTATTTAGGTGTTCTAAAACGCCATGAATTCTTGGATTGAAGGAGTCCAACACCTCCACACAACAACTCAACAAACGTTTGTGGTCCATATTCCTAACCCGCAAATTGCCGACGTTTTTTCCGAAGATCCACGCCTCAAATAATCCGTTTCCTCTTCTCCTTTACACAAAGCTACAATGATTTATCCTGATATGTAATTTCTAAAGGGATAAAGCGATAAATTCACAGATAAAAGGGAAGATTTGTATCAACAACGGAAGCCATATTGTTTGTGAAACTGTACTAAGCAACAGACTAGTGCCAGTTTGTCTCTTATAGTCAAATTATCGAGCCAACGATGGCAACTGTCAGCGGAATATGGATTTCAACAGATTAGTACGTGGTGTAACGGAAGTGTAGCGTACCTTCCGTCAAGACTTGACTATGGGGTGGCTCAGTCATGGTATGTTATGTTTCCCACGATACTTTCCAGTCATTTACTATCGGCTGTCTTAAACTCCCGCTGTCTTTTCGTTTGTAAGCTTTTTTTTCGGTTCCCTTAGCTTGAGGTTTCGAGCTAAGTTTTTACATGTAAAATGAAGTGGCCGCTATGCCCCCAGGGTTCGAATAACTGAACAGTTTTGAGCTTACCATAGCCGGGCCATAGGCATTTCAAAACTCACATTGGAACTGTTGAAACTAGCCTGCGAGCGGGCTCACCTTTGAGTCACGCGCGCGAGCGACGAAGAGCAAAGCGATTATTTAGGCGGGAAGGAGTCTGGTGAAGAGCTGCTCGATTTTTCGCTAGCTAGCGGTTACGCCGGCTACGCCGCGCACGCTTGTGCTCCAACGTGAGCCTGCTCGCACGCAGGCTTATGTTGAAGCCCCCCCCCCCCCCTTTACTTTTAATAACTATGTTGAAATGGGCTACGAGTAGTCCCTCTTTCGCTTACTCCGTCGAGCGAGACGCGAAAGAAACATACGCGAGAAAAACGATGCTGCGCGAGATCCTGGGGGAGCACTATCACGCGCGGCAATTTGTTTTCGCGCGGCTTTCCTTCGCGTCTCGCTCGACGGACTATAAGCGAAAGAGGGACTAGTCAAATGTTGAAACCCCCCTTTTACTTCTATTAAATAATATACCATCCTTTTTTCTCTACAACAACTGCACTGAGATCGAAAGGAAAATCGACACTGAATTAGTTTCTTTAAAATAAAAACTCATTTTAATAAATGTTTATTACTATTTACACCTAACAGTAGCTGTTTTGAGGAAGTCCGCGTCTGCATAAAGTAACATATCATTGATTAGCGATAAAATATCTATACATATCTCTTAGGCATTCAAGGGAGAAAAAAAAACCTAGACGAAACCTTTATGCGGTTGATTTCTTTACTGGCAGAACTAACTGATTTCCGCTAAAACACCTTTGATTTTACCTCACTAGTATATCTTACGAGTATATCTTACAAGATCAATTTGAACTTTAAATGTTGTGTCCCATCTCACATTGTGTCGTGACTGTTTCAGCAAAGACTCGCATTGTAGCTACACTCCCTGAAGTTTCACAGAAACCGTATCAACAATGAATTACACTAACTACTCCCAGTCTTCTTGGTCATAATCAGTCGAAACAGTCTTGGACAATTTCCGTAGCAGAGGAACACTTCTTTGCTTGTCTTAAGAATCGTTTGAGCTTGGTCTCTATTTCTTTGTCTTTTTTAGGATATTTCTTCTTCTTTAACAGTTTGTCGGCGAGATAGTGGAGCCATAGCGCGTTTGTGTGAGGCTCGAATGGTTCCCAGTCGTTCCTGTCAAATAAAAAGGACGTTTAATTGTGGACAGACTAAAGACGTTCGTGTCATTGATTATTGGGTTAATGCGTGTAAAATCTGCTAGTCCTGCACCATCCACAAAACTCATCCGGTTGACTGGAGGCCGGGTGGTTTAAAGCCGTTACAAAACTGACAAATAGGGAAGTTAGCACTGACGACGGCGATGCCAGGGACGACGCCTAGCAAAAAATGGATTTATATTTCACTCTCGAATTTTGTAAGTAACTAAACCCGTTCTGAACGCAAATCTGTCCAAAAACCTGCTCAAACTAAATATGCCAATGCCAGCGATAAATTCCATAAGAAAATCCAAAATATTTGCCGTCATGGCCCAGGTTCTCCAAAATACGCAAAACTTGGTCATTCACGTGGTCGTTTTAGTGGCAGAGAACGGCAACGAAATGTACAAACATTTATAACGCGCGTGCACAGCTATTGCTTTGCTCATTAACCCCTTGTTTGGCGACGTTGCCGTTGCTGTCGTGGTTTTGCTTAAGTTCCCTAATATAACTAAAGAAACCCCCCCCTCCCCCCTAAAATACATTACGACAACGGCTTGCAGTGCGACTACTCCAGTCGGGACACTTGGAAAAGAATTAAACAAATGAAAGCATTACTTGAAGACAGAAAAAAGTGACCTTTTACTCAAATAAATCAATAACATTGAAGAACACGAATAGATCTCAAAAGGAAAACCCAACAAGTGCGAAATATTGCGAATCTCACGACACTTTGTTATTTGTTGAGGAGGTAGTTTCGATCCTAAACTTTGCGCACTTATCAACGGTTTTGATTTAGTTGTCGCAAAATGAGTTATCAAGCTAAAGTATTCGAACGAGATTTACGTGATAATTCGCCGTCAAGGACTGAATCTCTATAAGTGTATAACGTAGAGGAGTCAATAGTGGTTCTGTTTTCTTGTCAAACAAACCCCGAGTGTCGATGTTATGAGAAAGCTACCAGTCTAGTGTTCTAAGCTAACAGTTTGATTGGTTAGCTTTGTCTAGGTGGCCTGGTTTCGAGAAATCGCCCTGTGAAATTGCGCAAGAAATTTAGTAAATGGCAGAAAGGGTTTTCAATTTTCCAGGAGAAAGTGTACTAGCCAGGAATACGATAATGTAACAACAGCTCATTTAATAGCTATTTTTTCGATGCATTATCTGTCAAGTGGCCCCTTACGGTACGGGAGGTTAAAAACAAAGGAAAATTTTAACCTTTTCTTCTAAAAGTGGTCGCGGCCGCTTACGAGAGGTGGTCGCTTACCAGAGGTTCTGAATATATAGTGATATGACTGGGAAACCTTAGGTATTTTGGAAAACTGGTCGCTGAGGAGAGGTGGTTGCTACCGGGCTTCCATTGAAAGCCTATGCAAAGTTCTATTTATGCCGATAATAAAGTGAAGCGCGATTGGTTGCGAGAAAAAGCCACCTGGGCCCCCCCTTCCTAAAGCTGGGGAGTCTCAATCTCAATCCCAGGCTCTCTCTCCTTTGCCAGTCCCTTGTCGTTGAAGGCAAAGGAGAGAGGTCCTGGGAATGCTGGGATCGAGGTTGGAGATTTTTTGCGTGACTTCCAAAGGCTGGCGTTATGCTTGTCACGCTATAGCTTGATACTTACTGGTTGGCCTTTTTCATCAGGCGATACACATCAAACTGGTAATCTCCTTTGCCAGTAAACAAGGATTCATCCTCTGCTAAGTTACAAAACACTGTCACGCCATCTACAGGTAAAATGAAAAATAACGACATATAATCAGCACAAAGCTTTCCGATTGGCTCTCGGGCATCGCTGATAGTCCATACGTCATGAACATTTTTTTACACGTTTTAACTACATGTACCTTTCTTTAGTCGCGAGAGAGTGAAGTCAATTAAGCTCACACGGACGCCATGACTATCGACCATCTTTTTCTCTCCAAGCAAAGCGCTCTCTACAAACTCGTCCTTAGTCCTGCAGATCAGAACATTGCCCCAGTGTAGATCCCGGTGCTCAAATTCAAGTGCGTTCTCAGCTACCGCCAGTCCGAGAGCCGTCTGGCGTAAAACGCTCCAGGCCTCCGACGGAGCGTCAAATTCAAAGCTCTCCAGGTCCCTGCCTCCATTTGAGAACTCGAATACGATGAAAAACTGATCACTTGGGAAGATATCTGAGAAAGAATACGAGTACACAAGTTATGTACCAGCCATACCAACAACACAATGGAGAATACAGCGGTACTCTTAATTCAACTTTGGTTTAAACTCAAAACATGCACTTCTTTTATAATTGTTAATCTGGGACCCTGGGATAGCCCTCACCCTATAATACTGTACAGCAATTAAGCCCAAGGTCAGGTAGGGGATAAAGGTGTCGTTTTTGGCAACTGAATTCTCTTGGATTTACATGAAGAAAAAATGCATCTTCCTTAATTGTGCAATATACAGGCGAGTAGATACAAGAATCAATGCATGTAACAGATTATCGCCCCAAAGACATGACACGTTTCTCAGTCAACATAATTGGTAAAAGAACTATTGTGATAAAATTTGGTAAGTCACTATCAAACAACACAGTGTTCCTAGCATGCAGTATCTGTATTGTCTGCCAGTATCACCTCTGTAACATCACACTGACCCTTCGATGAGGCTGCACTGCCATTTTGAACAAGTTATGATATCTTTACAACTGTACCTGGTCTATCGTTTTCTGAAGTGTGTTCTTCATTCCATCGGTCCCATTCTGATATAAGGTGACTGGGGTATTTGTCGCGACAACACGTTACACTAAACAAATAGATTTGTGATAACATTTGATGACTGGAATTAATGCAACACTGATGCAAGAAGGCTGTCAATTTTAACCAGATGGGACGCGTTGATGGGACCTCATCCTCGGAGACCCAGAACAATCGCCTTCTTGACTTTTCTTGTCCCGAATTTTTTCTCGCCCGTTTGACTTTTTCCCGCCCCCACTAACTGCCCCTGGGTCTCCGAGGATGATGGGACCTCGGAGATCAAAGTTTGGATACTGGGTCACTTGACCTTTTTAAAAGACGGCTTAAAACTGTTCTTTTTATACGCGCTTTTCAGAT
>JAHPZR010011321.1:12500-23445 GCA_019787425.1 Platygyra sinensis | reverse complement strand
AATTAAATGAGGGTCAGCCTAGGCTCGATTACCAGCCGCTGTCCGGGAAAGGAGCCCGCGCTCCTCCCCCGAACTCACGGCTGGACTCATGGACCTTAGTATTGTTAATCTCGACCAATAAAAAATCTCCCTGCCTGAATCGAGCAGGCTGCATAAATTATCTTTCTCGCAGTAGCAAAGAAGTTCTGCGATACGAAAAGCGATCGCGATAGCGGGACATCTAACCAAATACCTTCAACTGATGAAATAATGCCTGATCTATTCCATAGCGGCATATACAACACACAAAATAGTCAACAGATTTTTTGCGTGAGAATCTATACTTCATTATTTGAATCATGTCGTGCCAGAATGTCAGATAACGAACAAAGTCAACAAAGAGAGGGATAAACGCAAACATCGATCTCGAGAAAAAACACTCAAGCAAATTGATGTGTACGGTAGTCTTCTTGGAGGAAAGTGACACCAGCCTCTGGCGAAGCCAGACAAAATTAAATGTTTAAATGAAGCAAAGCAAACTGAACTAGCAAAACAAAACTATGGTGTCAACACGATGCACGCAAACATATGCGTGACCTTTGACATGTCATTTGCCACACCACAGTCAAACAGCTCTGCTCTACTTTCTTTTTACAAACACTTCTGTAGAAAACGGCATGTAATGCCCTTCTGTAACAATAATGTGAAACAAAATAGGTTGGAAGGCCAAAATTAAAAGAAGAGGTGGCGAAAACGGCACATGTACAAATGTTACGAGCCGTAGGCGTAATGTGGATCCGCCAATGATTGTCAAAAGATGACATTTCTGGTAACCAGAAGCGCCGCAAGAATTTTAATTATGAATTTACGTCACAGACATGGTTTGCAGCTCACGCGTCCAGCCGTCTCTTCTCGGGGAGGGCAGACCAGACACGAGAGAGCGGCGGAAATCGAGCCTAGGGTCAGCCGCTCTACTACTAATGTTGATGTGGTTTCTATGATAGGAACAATTGTATTTAAGGGGCGGAATGTACTAGTGGGAATGTGACGAGGTTGTGACCAGGTTCGAATCGTTTGTGTGTTGAAGTGAAACATAAATATTGCTGCAGAGTCGAGGGCGAGTCGTTAATTTCAGCATCCACTGATCAGTTTCAGTGATACGTTTTAACGAGAAAAGCGAAGAGACTACGATTAATTTCGTCAACAGAACAAAAAGAAATTATTCTGTGACGATTTTACATTTATAATGGTTCTTGTTTACTACGGGGATGAGAAGATACGTTAAGTTATAAATGAAACTTAACTTGTCATTTGTACTGTATGACTTGAAGAACTGCATGTAATGATTATACTTTAAACTAACAAACAATTTGTATTTGAAACTCATTCTTTTGAAATAAAGAACAGGTGTACAGAGCTTGCTACAACGTGTTATTAATTATTTCTTTATTTACTTATATATAATTATATCTTTCAAAACAAAAGTTACTATGGTAAAGTGGTACATCTATTTGTTTTTATAATACAAACACATTCAAGTAATTTTTTTTGAAAAGAGAATGTTTTAAGCTCTCATTAAAAATAAAAGCAAAACTGTAACTCAGCATGACTGGTGTAATTTGTTCCTCACAGTGACAGAACACCAAGAGAAATGAGTAATACTAATGGAATCAGAAAAGTATTTGACGACTCTGACAGCACACACTCTCTACATTGTTAGGCTGTTCTACTGCTAAAGTGAAATGTAATACAAAATCTTAATATTACCGTGGTGGAACAAAAGCTTGAACACCTTCACCGTTATGACTTGATAATACAGGTATTCACAGTAGGGTGAGTGGATCAAACTTACAAGAATAGGACACATGTACATAGCAAATCAAAGAACTGCTTATACAAGTAAAATATATGGATGGACATTTTCACAAAACATAGAATAGAGAGTGTCGTAAGAATGAACAACCACTGAGTGCCTGCTGTCACAAACTCAAGCTAGCAGAAGAGAGAGGGTCGTAAGGACGAACAAACAATGAGTGCCCATCATCACAAGCCTCACTCACAACAAGTAAATGAGAGAGGCTAAGAACGAACAAAGAATGGGTGTCCATTGTCGCAAGCCTAGCTCAAACTACCAGAAGAGAAAAGGTCATAAGAACAAACACACAATGGGTGCCCATCATTGCAAGCCTAAACCAAACTGGTGTAGGGGTAAGGGTTGCAAACACAAGCAAGCCTAACTCCACCAGATGGAAGAGAAAGAGTCACAAGAATGAGAAGAGAGTGAGTGCCCCTTGTCACATGCCTAACTCGGCCAGGCAGAAGAAAGAAGGTCACAAGAATGAAAAAACAATCGAATGCTCATCGTCTCAAGCCTAACTCAACCAGGGGAAAGAGAAAGGGTCACAAGAATGAACACACAATCGAATGCTCATCGTCGCAAGCCTAACTCAACCAGGAGGAAGAGAGAGGGTCGCAAGAATGAACAAACAATCGAATGCTCATCGTCGCAAGCCTAACTCAACCAGGAGGAAGAGAAAGGGTCGCAAGAATGAACAAACAATCGAATGCTCATCGTTGCAAGCCTAATTCAACCAGGAGGAAGAGAAAGGGTCACAAGAATGAAAAAACAATCGAATGCTCATCGTCGCAAGCCTAACTCAACCGGGAGGAAGAGAAAGGGTCACAAGAATGAACAAACAATCGAATGCTCATCGTTGCAAGCCTAACTCAACCAGGAGGAAGAGAGAGGGTCACAAGAATGAACAATCAACCTGTGCCTGTTGTCACAAACCTAACTCATTCGAGAAGATAACGTGTCTCAAGACTGAAAAAAGAAAGAATGTATATCATCACAAGCCTAGCTCAACCTGCTGGAAGAGAAAGGGTATAAGAATAAAAAAAACAACCTTTGTCCATTGTCACAGGCCTAATTAACTCAACCTTGATGGAGACAGAGTAAACGTATAATTTCAGGAGTCACAAAGGAGTAGTTAATTTAAAATCTGCCAAGGAAAACAAAATTAAAGACTATTGGTTATCACATAATATTACATGAAATAATAATATTTATTGCTAATGCTCTTCCTTCGCATAACAACTGGACATTGGACAGTTGACCAGTAAGATCTGCACTTTTGGCCAATGAAACATTGATACATTGACCAGAGATAATCGATCTGCAAAATATCTCACATTTTTACTAAAATCCGAGGGTAATGTATGTAGTAATGTATGTACTCAGTGGGTTTAGCAAAAATACATTGTAACATTTCTAAAAATGCCAAACATAACTCACAATGTAGGATTCATTAAGTGGATAATCAATTAAAACTCGACCATTTTTAAAGAACATTTGTAATATTTTTCACTGGTCCTGTAGCTACTATCATGAATGTTTTTCTTTATAATTCTAGTGAAAAATAATATATTAAAAATAATAATTTTCCCATCAAACAAACTTTGTGTTGCCAGAATGGCCCTTGATTGCCGAACAGTCTGCTCAAAAATAAATTTACATTTTACCATAATAAGTATGATTTCCTGACAATCTTTTTTGGTGTACATGTAAATTAGCAATTTCTTAAAAGCTGTTATTTCATGAAGGACATGTTGCTCTTTTGCACAGGCCTGTCCGCTACAGCTATTCGTTTTGATACCATGGCGAAAGAATCTCGTTTTACACACTGGGAAGGTTCACAAATTTGTAATGTTGTGCACAGAGTTTATGTTCACACGATAAGTTACAGGTTTCGCTTGTGAAAAGAAATTTATCATTACTTTGTTTTGCGACGAAATGATAGCAAACGAAAGTAAAATAAATGCAAGCGAAAGTCTTACCAATCCTCCATGAATCCTGCCATTCCCGCGCAAATTTCTTGAAGCCCCGCTCCAAACCAACGGTATTAAAACGACGATTTTTTCTACCAGCGCGATTACTTTATTCAGCGGTCTTAAGGTTACTATGCACCTTCAGGGGTGTCTCACGTGCAAAAGATGTAGCGCGTCCGGTTTAAACTGTAGATATCTAAACCCCTATATCAAATTAAAGCTTATAGGACTGGCTATCAGACTATACCAAAACTTTTGAAAAAAATGAGTTGTCGAATTTTTCACGACTCCTAAATGGTCTAAATGCGAGCGCCCGAATCACCTTTTGAGCGTTACCTGTTAAAGCGAATTTTGTTTTTCGCTTATTTAATGCGTTCCTCCGTTTCCGGGGCCAAAGCGCTAAAAACACGTGTCTGCGATTTGCCATATTCAATTTCAGTGAAAAGTTACAGAACATTTTTGAAATAGGATTAAGAAAATGTGGATTGATCGTACAAAAATCGCTCTTGAAAAAAGGTATTTTGAAATAAAAAGTTCGGAGACACGTTTTTGTTGTTTATATGTAAAACTAGCTACTGTCAAAATTTGAGAGCAATCGAACAAATTCCCTTTGACTTGTAGCTCTTTAAAGTGTCCCCTTCTGGTGAAAAAAATGTTTCGAGAAAACAGCGCTGAAAAAATTTTCCTGCTTCGCAAACAAACTCCGCCCACAAACACCGTCAACTGGGTTCTCAGATAACTGAACCAATCAGCGCTTGGAAAATTTACTTCCGTTGGCTTCCTGGTGAAATTTCCCTGTTTCGCATTGCCGGATTTCATACCGTGAGGGTCTGGGTATGAGTCCGTCTATTATGGGATTAACAACACGAGACCCAGATAGTCAGAAAGAGTACACCGACCTTTACAAAATCCTCAAGTTTCGTGTTAATTGGGCCAATATCAAACAAGATACAGCCGTTCAAAAACTTCAAAATTTAGTACCAAATGTATGGATTGCCGGACACTTGTCCGGAAATCCATACTATACATTTCTTTGCAAATTTTGAAGTTTTTGAATGGCTGTATCTTGTTCAATATTGTACGGAAGCCGATAAGGGACAATCCCAAAATATTTACGAAATCCGAAAAAATGTTTTTAAAATCCGAAAAAATATTTCAAATCGTAATGTTTTTTGGAAATTATCGTGGAAGAATTTATCAAATCTGAAAAACTATAACAAATCTTAATAAAATTATTGAATCCACAAATATTATTTTGCAAATCCCAAACAAGTTTACAAATCCAAGAATTGTCGCAAAATCCAGAAAAATATTTTGCAAATCCGAAAAAAATATTTTGTCACATGTTACTTGCGCCAGCAGTCAGCCAGCGTCAGAGCTTGTTTCCGCCATTTTTGCCGTATCCAAAATGGCGGAGGAGCGGATGTGGGTTAATATGCTTTGTAACGTTTCGCTGATGACACAGGAGTATGTTCATTATGTATGATTCGTGTTAACTGTAGAAGTACTTTTGGCGAGCTTGCAGGTATGATGAATCCCTAGGGGCTTGTAGACTATCAAGATTTTATAAGTTATGCAAGAGCCACTCGAAGGAATCACTTTCAACTTTGCTTTATTGTTTATTCACTGCTGCAATTTCTTTATGGTCATGATGTAAAACGCTCTCAGTATCAATAAACGAGATGCCCCTCCCTGATGCCTTGTTTGTGTTCACTGAGATTAGTTACGAAATGTTCAGTATTCAGTGATTAGGTGATTAGGGTAAAAAGAGTTTGTAATCGTACCACGAAGTACGATGTCAGTTCTGCCATAAATGTGACAGAGAGTTTGAGAGCAATGAAGTATTTTGTTGGCAGTTTGGAACAATAAAGAGACATCAACAGGAAAGTCTGTGCAGTTCCGCAGACGAGAGGCTGGTAATAGGACATTACTTTGATCTGAGGGGATTTAGGTACGATACCGTTGCCCACTCTCTGGGCGAGTACCATGAGATCTATATGAACGTTAGGACTTTGAAAACAGGACTGGATCCTGGGTCCTGGATCGTTGACGTTGCTTTTAAAACCAGCTTACTTGTTTGGCTTATATCTTCTGCGTTCTTTCGCTTTGGAGGCCAAGTATTGTGATAATGGCGAAGCACGTTCATCTTCAGGTGTACATGTACTTATTCTTGCACTCGGATCTGAACTCTCTGCGACTTTGGAAACACATTTCAGATTTGAAGCAAAATTTGTCTCCAGGGTTCACTTTTATAGATCCACACGAGTCGAACACGAGACACAAAAATCCTCCATTTTGGATGCGGCAAACCGCTGACTGTGGCAGACGGCTGCCGCAAGTAACACGTGACAAAATATTTTTTCGGATTTGCAAAATATTTTTCTGGATTTTGCGACAATTCTTGGATTTGTAAACTTGTTTGGGATTTGCAAAATAATATTTGTGGATTCAATAATTTTATTAAGATTTGTAATAGTTTTTCAGATTTGATAAATTCTTCCACGATGATTTCCAAAAAACATTACGATTTGAAATATTTTTTCGGATTTTAAAAACATTTTTTCGGATTTCGTAAATATTTTGGAATTGTCCCTTATCGGCTTCCGTAATATTGGCCCAATTAACACGACACTTAAAGATTTTGTAAAGCTCGGTGTGCTTTTTCTGAATATATGGGTCTTGCGTTGTTAATTCCATGATACACGGACTCGTACCCAGGCCCCCAACGTATGAAATCCAGCAATTGCGCTCTCCACGCCTAAGCGAAGAGAATATTTTTGGCTGCTTGTTTTTTTTCTTGAAGCTGTTGGAGCAAAATGCGGAATATAACAAAGGGAACGACCGCTAGAAAGCAAACTAAAGCGGCTAGGTGGAAAAATCAAGTTCAGTAGTAAAAGACAACGTGGCAGCTTCAAATGAACCGATAAACTTTAGAGAGAGAATTATTATCACGATTTCAGAAATTCGGGCATGTTTCACTTTCTCCCTTGATAATAATGGTGATATTCTGATTTTGATAGAAATAATTTTTGACTGATAAGAAAGCCTTTCAATCCAATATCACTGCCGTAGACTGACGTATTTAGTAGGATGAACAAACATCCATACAGCAATCGAGCCATTCCTTCATGTCAAATGGCAAGAACTTTTTCGTTTATTTATGACAGATTCGACGGAAACTCTTCAGCTGATCTGTTGGAGAAAAGCACATCGGATTGGATAAGAAGAGGCAAGCCAGCCAGAAAGAACATATACTATCATTAAGGTGCCTTTGTCAATTAAAACTCTTGACTCAATCTTTTGCAGGCTTGATCCCAGATAGCCGTAGCTTCAACTTTCCGCCAACTTTCGCTTGTTCGTTCATTGCAGTATTTTCATTTTTGGTTCGCTTCTTTCGCTTCTTCGAACCGTGTCCACGGACATTTCCATAGTCTAGGTTTATTCATACCTAAAATAATTACACCAAGGAAGATGCTGGCGTGGTGGCCGATAAACTGAGTAGCCAGTTCTAATCCCACGAATGTCGTCTCGGTTGATTGCATAACATCATAGGGCTGTCAATCAAGGGGTAAACTTTTACTTCCGGCGTAAACGTGAAACTGCGATTTCTCCGCCAAAATTTAGTCGTTTTCAATAATTTTTTTAAAAAAATTAAAGATCGCACGTCGACCAATATTTTGACTCAAAAATTCAGATTTGAAGAAAATTATCAATCTGAAGGTGCATAGTAACCTTAACAAAATATACTTCTTACATGATGTATGTACCGAAGTGTTTTTCCAGTCTCCCTCAGTCTTTTGGACAATCCAACCAGCCGACCAGCCAGCTCGGCTCGAAACCTTGAAAAAGTGCGAAATTCCCAGCTGAAGTCTGCAGCAATAATTACTGAATTTCCCAGCCAACTGAAATTCCTCTGCGGAACAGATATTTTGCGGAACACCTCCGTTGGGTGCCCCTGAGAGTATTGAACAATAATGCGGCCTGAATGAAAAAACTGCGTTCGGGAACGCCGCCATTACTTCATCATTATCAGTGTCATTAAATTGTGCACTGAACAGCGTCTCCTCGCCGAATTAACACAACTCCGAAAATACGTCCTATTCGTTTGTCTTTTTAGTTCTAACTTTACTTTATTTCAGTCACATTTTAAAGGAAAACCACTCAGTAACAAGACAAAGATGTTCTGTTTATCCCGATATATGGACCTTGCAGTTCAAATTCTACATTCATAACTTTTCCGTGGACTAATTATTTTATGCTAATTATTTTTTCGTTGTTAAGTTGACATGCGAAGCTAACTAAATGACAAAACTTCTACTTCACGTTGTGTTTTTTTTTTGTAATGAGTTACTAAAACAATTTAATACCAACATTGAACGTGCAAATTTTCGACTGCGTCTCACGGTGTCTTTATCCGAATGTTTTGCACATTAAGTTTGAAGAAGAGCTGTCTGGCAGTTCATCGCATTTGTGTTTTAGGTGATCATGAATTGGCACATTTGTTACCTCAGGATGATTATATCGTCTGACAGGCAAACAGAAGAACTCTTTACTTACGTCAGATGACGAAAATGTCCTCAAAAACATTGCTGTTTTGTCCGATTGAAAACTAGCTTCGCTCCTGTCTCTTTTCTTTAATATTTGCCTGGTGAACAATAAATGCAAAACCGCATACTAAAACTCCCACAAACACGAATAAAGATCCTAAAATCAGCAGAATAATAATTGTTTGCTTGTCGATCATAGCGCACGAGTCAGAAGGTGTCGTTTTGTCAAGAGCACTGTTGTTATTCCCGACGCATTTAAAACCGAGGACTAGAAAAATTATCCCTGGTAGAAAGAATAATGTAGTAGTGATGAGCAAACCGCAGATGCTCAAGTCTAGTTTGTTGCAAATTCGCATTTTAAATTTCCTCGTATATGTCTTGCCTGCCCCCGCTCTGTGTGCTCTGTAGACTTGAACAGTTGAGGTAAATAACCTCGCGAAGAACTGTATCTAATCACCTGTTCGGCTGAAATCTATCCTTCCTTTATGACACTTTTTCTTTAAGTCATTACAAAGTTCAATACATATCTTGCTTTCCTGGTGCGCTTCCAGCTTCAATTGGAATCGAACTCACTCCTAATTAACCTTGTGTGGTTTTGCTGAAGCGCGAATTGCTGAGAAGAAAATGAGTGAAGATACTGTGTAGCGACAACTTTGACAGCAGGTGTATCTTCGGAAAACCTCCTACAATTTCCATTCTTGTCACAGTAATGGTCCGATCTCAATCGAACCATTATGTGATTAGAATTTTTTTATGAGCAAATAAAAGACCCACCGATATTTTACCCTGTCATCCCGATTTACATGAAATAAAAAGAAAGCGATTTCGCCGGACCATTTATGATTTGATTGTGCTAAATATTTGTTACAAGTATTGTCGAGGAAAGTCCGCTGACAATATCGCGCAATTTGAATAATATAAGCTCACATTAAAGATCTGGCTATCTTAGAGAAAATAAAGGTGTTGACGTTACTGCGGAAATTGAAGTAGGAACTCCTTGAAGAATCATTACATTTTTGTTTAATGAACGACATGGCAAGCTACTTGAAATATAACATAACTCTACCGTGTGCGAACTTCCAAAGCACTTTAGCGCTCTTCAATATTTTTTTATCAAGATAAATTGCATTTTTAATTAATATCAATACATCGTTGGCCTGGTTAGCTCAGTTGGTAGAGCGACGGACTGCCGTGCGGGAGTTCGAGGGTTCGAGCCCCAGGCCGGATCCTTGTAATTGTATCTGAAAATGGTTAGACGTTCAGGTCTTCTCGGATAAGGACTTTGAGCCGTAGGCCCCGTCTCCTGCACCTTCGATGTTATGGTTAGTAGGGGTACGTAAAAGCAACCACACGATCGTCGTAAAGAGTAGAGCATGAAGTTCCCAGTGTTGTGGTCTGGCCTTTGTTGTTATACTGAGGGTTGAGGTGGGAAATGCTCGGATATACAATAAAGCTATTCTTAATTCCAAAGGTAAATCAGGATCGTACTGCTCATTTCACCTGGTTCGTCATCGGTTTTCAGTTTTGCCTTCTGCGTGGATCAAAGTATAATCAAAGTATACCACTACCGTGTTATACGTTAGCATTTCCTGGACCCGTTCAAATGATCTTTCGCGCTCTGGTGTCTACTGGATCTTAACATTATTCTTGAGCAGCTGAGTCGCTCCATGCATAAAGGCGGCGTTTGCTCAGCAAAGAATAGGAAATGAGAAGCGTATTTCCTTTACTGACTGCGGAGGTCCTGCTGTCTTTAGGGCTGCTACCTTGTCCCGGTCTGGCGATATGCCTTCACCTAAAAGCAAGTTTGAACTGCGGTCGTGGATGAAGGTGAAGAAAGATCATAGTTAATTTTCCAATTTAAGCAATTGGAAAGAAGAAGTCTGAAAAAATCAGGGCTTCAACGGGATTCGAGCCCGTGACCTCCGCGTTCCCCTTTTTTTTTTTCAGGCTTCTTCTTTCCAATTGCTTGAATTGGAAAAGTAACTGCGATGATCATTCTTCACTTTAATCTACGACCGCAGTTCAAATATGAATTGTTTCATATATACCTCACACCAATCACGTGATCTCTTGGCTCTCTTGGCCCTTTCGAGGTAGCGTGGATATCAGTGCTATTAGAAACAATCAGTAACTTTCCAGCAAGAAAGAGAAGGAGAAGTAGAAGGATCGTTCATCCAAACTTCCCGGTTCCTTTTATTTTTCAACGTTTTCTGTCAAACCAAACCGTTGATTTAGCTGCCCAGTTCTCGAACCCTGAACAAAAAGCACTTAAGTTGGATTGAAGTGTGTTTCACTTGGCTGTGGAAGTGAATGTTACAAAAGCAATACTAGTCATGATTCTATCTTGAATGAGTTCAAGGAACAAGTGGGACACGGCAGCAAGGTCCGACATGTTCCCATACTGGCTAAAGTGCTCTGTTTAACAGGTACATGAATACCTAATCGTAAGCGAACTTACAGCATATTAGATCCATATTTCTGTGAAATCCGTCATTTCCGTCCCTAGAAGAAGAATTGTGCCTTTGCTAATGTATTACAACTCCTCGCTTTGCTGGCTCTGCAAGTATCAGCAAACGTAAACTCGTGCTATG
>JAHPZR010011321.1:0-7500 GCA_019787425.1 Platygyra sinensis | reverse complement strand
TATATGATCGCGTGAGATAAACTGTACATTAAATTCAAAAATATATATGCGCGCGCAAGGCTGCGCGCGCGATATACGCACTCCAAATTGTCTGCATAACATCTGTCTCTAGCTATACTTAAGAATGTACTTTCGTCTGTGTCTACATGTTGACACAAGTTCGTTTCGCTTATTCAAGGTTGCCAGATGTGGTTTCGTTATTATTAGGTGTTTCTCTGCAGTGCATAAACCGCATCGCTTGGTTGTGTTAGAATACGGCTTTGCTTTGGCGAGGATTTTCCACGTGACAGTGAAGGCTTTGTTCTTCGCACGCAGTGCCCACAAATGCTTACTCAGTTCAGTGTCATTTTTCCGTTTCTCATGCCTGAACGACATTTGGTGATTTCTCCACCTGGTCTTAAAGTCGGTTGCTGTCATTCCGATGTAGGTCTCAAAACTGCCCTCGGTCGTAACCTTAGCTTGATAAACAATTTCCTTTACCAAACATTCTCCGTTTAATGGGCACTCATCCTTCACTCTACAGTTGCACGTTTTTCCGCCTCTCGGGTCCTGTTGTGGCTGCGCGGCTTTCTTTAGGATGGCTTTGTTATGCCCGTCTATAATTTGTTTCACATTTGGCATACAACTGTAGCTCAGCTTAAGCGTATTTTTATTGAAAATTTTCCTTAACTTGTGGGAAGCTACGATGGAGCGGAGACGTGTGAGTTGGTAGGTTGTTACCTCCTCTCGCAACTTAAGGAAATACCTGGTATTGACATCGGCCTTTACAGGGATGACGGACTAGCGATACTCCAGCAAACACCGAAAGAGATAGAGAGAGTGAAGAAAGAAATTTGCAAAATATTTGCCCAGAATGAGCTGAAGATCACTATTGAAGCGAACAAGAAGGTTGTCAATTTCCTCGACGTAACGCTGGACTTAAACACTGGAAAGTTCAAACCATATTCCAAACCAACAAATGTCCCACTTTATGTGCACAGCAAATCTAACCACCCGCCGAACATAATCAGAAATATCCCTGAATCTATAAACAGAAGATTATCCGACATTTCATCTGACGAAGATGTATTCAACGACGCTGCCCCACTTTACCAGGAGGCATTACGGAAGAGTGGTTACACCTACAAACTCGAGTTCAGACCTTCTCCGCAAAGACCACCAGCACAAAAACGCAACAGACACAGAAACGTGATATGGTTCAACCCACCGTTTAACAGAAACGTTAAGACAAACATAGGAAGAGCGTTTATCAGTCTGATAGGCAAATGCTTCCCTACTGGCCACAAGTTAAGGAAAATTTTCAATAAAAATACGCTTAAGCTGAGCTACAGTTGTATGCCAAATGTGAAACAAATTATAGACGGGCATAACAAAGCCATCCTAAAGAAAGCCGCGCAGCCACAACAGGACCCGAGAGGCGAAAAAACGTGCAACTGTAGAGTGAAGGATGAGTGCCCATTAAACGGAGAATGTTTGGTAAAGGAAATTGTTTATCAAGCTAAGGTTACGACCGAGGGCAGTTTTGAGACCTACATCGGAATGACAGCAACCGACTTTAAGACCAGGTGGAGAAATCACCAAATGTCGTTCAGGCATGAGAAACGGAAAAATGACACTGAACTGAGTAAGCACTTGTGGGCACTGCGTGCGAAGAACAAAGCCTTCACTGTCACGTGGAAAATCCTCGCCAAAGCAAAGCCGTATTCTAACACAACCAAGCGATGCGGTTTATGCACTGCAGAGAAACACCTAATAATAACGAAACCACATCTGGCAACCTTGAATAAGCGAAACGAACTTGTGTCAACATGTAGACACAGACGAAAGTACATTCTTAAGTATAGCTAGAGACAGATGTTATGCAGACAATTTGGAGTGCGTATATCGCGCGCGCAGCCTTGCGCGCGCATATATATTTTTGAATTTAATGTACAGTTTATCTCACGCGATCATATAGTTGACGTGGACTTTAACGATGTTTCAGTATATATGGAGATTAACTGATGAGTGGGCCAACTTTGTGTTGGTCTACGAAACAAATTTGTATTAAAATCCATATGTGCTCAGAAATTGAGTAGCTCATCTTCTGATTTATATATATATATATATATATATATATACACACTGTCACAAATGATGACTAAACGATTGTTTTCCCGCACCTATATTTCGGCTACTTAAAATAGCCTTCATCAGGGTGAACATGGCAGTTACAGAAAAGTACGCGTATTACAATTCAAATGCTGTCGAATAATGCACTCGCGCGCGCTGAGCTGACATTAAAACTCGCGCGCTCAATTTAAACAGTCGCGCGAACTAAAGAGAAAACCGTAATACGTTTTCACCGCGCACGTCTCGTGCGCTTGTTTTGGTCAAAGAAGAAGTCATTGTCATTTAAACCACTTGGTTTAACACTCTTCAGCCTGTAGGCCCATTGGCCCTCCTTGTCCCTCAATTCTTCCTCGCCGTTCACTCTGTCTATCAATTGTACATTCACATCTCGCAGACCACGATGTCCCTCAGACCAAAAGTGTTTGTAGACCAAAAGTGTTTGTAGAGCAAATCAAAGCAAATATATATATATATATATATATATATATATATATATATATATATATATATATATATATATATATATATATATATATATATATATATATATATATATATAACTCGCACAATGGAGAATGGGCTTCCTTTCTTCAATGCTTTATTCAAGACCCGACGCGTTTCGGCATTTGCCTTCCTCAGGGGCCTTAACATGCAATTGTTACAGAGTCTTAATTGGTTAATTGTGTGACGTAGTACAATGCGTGTTTCCTAATTAGATTAGATGTTGAGTAGAATGTTTTTTAAACAATTAGTGTTTCTAATAAGTCCGAGTTTTACAACCTTTATAACGTATGTTTTAAACAATTTATGTACCCAAAGCTTTATAAAGGCTCTTATGTGAGAACTTTATCCAGTTCTTTTGTTTAGTCCATATGGTTGGATGGAGTTTAATGTTCTTTGCCAGAAAATCTCTCTATCTCGAAGGACTTCTTTCTTTCTGTCAGTATCTAAATGATCTTTTTTGATTTGCTCTATGATGGTAATAGTAACATTATTGTCAAAGTCGTGAGTTCGTGTGTTATGTAAAAAGTGTTCAGTGAGTTCGCAACTATTCACTCCCTTTTTAATATGGTTTCTGTGATTGTTTAACCGTAGGTTAAATGCTGTTTCACTTTTGCCAATATATTGAAGTTTACAAATGCTGCACTCGATTATGTAGATGATCCATGACGAATGGCAGTCCACTGCATGAAATATGCTAAAAGTCTTCTTGTTGTTGGGACTGGTAAAAGTTGTGGTCTGGTTGATCTTTTTGCACCAACTACACTTCGTTCTTTCACATGCTGTACATCCCTTTGGTGTCAGATTGTGGGGTGTTTCACTTACAAATTTTGAACGCACAAGTCTGTCTCGTAGACTTTTCGGTCGTCGATAGGCCACTAAAGGTGGTTTCTTGAATATGAACGATAGTCGTTCTTTTGATTGGAGAAAGTTCCAATTTCGTTTGGCTATTTCTGCAATGAATGTTGTGTGGGGGTTGAATGTAGTGACTAGAGGAATTCGGTCTGTTGGTTCACGTTCTTTGGTCTGTAAACATTCCTCTTGAGTCAATGTAAGCACCTTCTGCATTTCGTGGAGAACTCTGTGTTGTTCATAACCACACGCTACAAAGAAAATCGAATATTCCATGATTCGTTTCTTCAATGTATCTGTTGAAGAGCATATTCGCCTCAACCTCAAGGCTTGACTGTATGGGATGCTCCGTTTCAAATGAGGTGGATGTGCTGATGTCCAGTGGAGGTATGGGTGTGTATCAGTTGGTTTCTGGTAAACATCTGTACTGATGTTGCCTTGATTGTCCTTTAGGACGGTAGTATCAAGGAAATTCACTGAATGTGCAGAGATTTCATGTGTAAACTTGATTGAGGGTACTACATTGTTAAGGTAATTTATGAAACTAATCAAAGAGTCTTGATCATTTTTCCAGATAAGAAATATATCATCTATAAAGCGTACCCAGATTATGATATGGTTTGCCCACTCTGTTTGGTATACGAATCTTTCTTCAAGTCTTCCCATGTATACGTTTGCAAAGTTGGGTGCCACTCTGGTTCCCATAGCTGTTCCTTTGATTGAATGTAGTGTTCATTAGCAAAAGTGAAATTGTTAAGTTTAAGGACTTTCTCGAGGAGACATGATAATGTTTTCGATGATGGCTTATTCTGGTTTGTTTTGCCTATATATATATATATATATATATAAATCAGAAGATGAGCTACTCAATTTCTGAGCACATATGGATTTTAATACAAATTTGTTTCGTAGACCAACACAAAGTTGGCCCACTCATCAGTTAATCTCCATATATACTGAAACATCGTTAAAGTCCACGTCAACTATATGATCGCGTGAGATAAACTGTACATTAAATTCAAAAATATATATGCGCGCGCAAGGCTGCGCGCGCGATATACGCACTCCAAATTGTCTGCATAACATCTGTCTCTAGCTATACTTAAGAATGTACTTTCGTCTGTGTCTACATGTTGACACAAGTTCGTTTCGCTTATTCAAGGTTGCCAGATGTGGTTTCGTTATTATTAGGTGTTTCTCTGCAGTGCATAAACCGCATCGCTTGGTTGTGTTAGAATACGGCTTTGCTTTGGCGAGGATTTTCCACGTGACAGTGAAGGCTTTGTTCTTCGCACGCAGTGCCCACAAGTGCTTACTCAGTTCAGTGTCATTTTTCCGTTTCTCATGCCTGAACGACATTTGGTGATTTCTCCACCTGGTCTTAAAGTCGGTTGCTGTCATTCCGATGTAGGTCTCAAAACTGCCCTCGGTCGTAACCTTAGCTTGATAAACAATTTCCTTTACCAAACATTCTCCGTTTAATGGGCACTCATCCTTCACTCTACAGTTGCACGTTTTTTCGCCTCTCGGGTCCTGTTGTGGCTGCGCGGCTTTCTTTAGGATGGCTTTGTTATGCCCGTCTATAATTTGTTTCACATTTGGCATACAACTGTAGCTCAGCTTAAGCGTATTTTTATTGAAAATTTTCCTTAACTTGTGGCCAGTAGGGAAGCATTTGCCTATCAGACTGATAAACGCTCTTCCTATGTTTGTCTTAACGTTTCTGTTAAACGGTGGGTTGAACCATATCACGTTTCTGTGTCTGTTGCGTTTTTGTGCTGGTGGTCTTTGCGGAGAAGGTCTGAACTCGAGTTTGTAGGTGTAACCACTCTTCCGTAATGCCTCCTGGTAAAGTGGGGCAGCGTCGTTGAATACATCTTCGTCAGATGAAATGTCGGATAATCTTCTGTTTATAGATTCAGGGATATTTCTGATTATGTTCGGCGGGTGGTTAGATTTGCTGTGCACATAAAGTGGGACATTTGTTGGTTTGGAATATGGTTTGAACTTTCCAGTGTTTAAGTCCAGCGTTACGTCGAGGAAATTGACAACCTTCTTGTTCGCTTCAATAGTGATCTTCAGCTCATTCTGGGCAAATATTTTGCAAATTTCTTTCTTCACTCTCTCTATCTCTTTCGGTGTTTGCTGGAGTATCGCTAGTCCGTCATCCCTGTAAAGGCCGATGTCAATACCAGGTATTTCCTTAAGTTGCGAGAGGAGGTAACAACCTACCAACTCACACGTCTCCGCTCCATCATAGCTTCCCATGGTGACGTCAAAGAGGGAGGTCGAGGTTCTCTTTTCCCATGGTTGGCCATTGTTGAAGAGAAGGGAGTGCTTTGCATCGGTAATTACTTGACGGTCGTCGGCTGAGATGTTGACGTATTTGGATGCAAAATCGAGAGCGCGGTTGAGGAGTGTTTCAGTTATAGAAGGGTAAAATTCGACGACGTCAAAGCAGATAAATGCTGAGTCGTGTTTGTTGTTAATTGCTTAAACCATTGCAGCACAGAGGATGTATTCTTCTGAACTGAGTAAGCACTTGTGGGCACTGCGTGCGAAGAACAAAGCCTTCACTGTCACGTGGAAAATCCTCGCCAAAGCAAAGCCGTATTCTAACACAAGCAAGCGATGCGGTTTATGCACTGCAGAGAAACACCTAATAATAACGAAACCACATCTGGCAACCTTGAATAAGCGAAACGAACTTGTGTCAACATGTAGACACAGACGAAAGTACATTCTTAAGTATAGCTAGAGACAGATGTTATGCAGACAATTTGGAGTGCGTATATCGCGCGCGCAGCCTTGCGCGCGCATATATATTTTTGAATTTAATGTACAGTTTATCTCACGCGATCATATAGTTGACGTGGACTTTAACGATGTTTCAGTATATATGGAGATTAACTGATGAGTGGGCCAACTTTGTGTTGGTCTACGAAACAAATTTGTATTAAAATCCATATGTGCTCAGAAATTGAGTAGCTCATCTTCTGATTTAACTTGCTCCTTTACTGTCGAGCACTATTTTGGACTCACTGGTGAACAACTCCTGTACTATATATATATATATATATATATATATATATATGTAGTCTACCAAGCAACAGTCTCCACACAATCTTCATCAGAAACATACGTCGGCCTCGCTACAAATTTTAAAGAGCGTTACAGAAACCACACAGCATCCTTTCGACATCAAAACAAGAGAAACGAAACTGAACTGTCAAAACACATTTGGACACTCTGAAAGACAACAAACAAACCTTTTAACATTAAGTGGAGAATAATTAAGCAGTGGCAGTAAAAACATTCAGCAGACGACAGGTGCCCTTTCACAAAGAGCAGCCATACCAGGAGACAAAGAAGAAGAAACATTAAGCAGAGAATTACGGATAACAGGGTCCGTGGAGTTACCGAAAACAAAGAAGTGTAAAAGCCTGCAAAAGCACACATAAATCAGTAGGAGAGGAAACAATAGTTTCCATCATCCACTTAATTGCAGAGATCCATCGATCTGCACCACCTTCTTTTCAAGTCGAAAAAAGTAGGCAGAAGAGGTTTCACCCTCCTCCACCCATCAGGCTCTCCAGCGAACCTGAGCACCCCGGGCAACCTCCAAATCAAATCTGGCTAGCTCAGCCATTGCAGAATGATATGGGCCAACACACGAGGAGAAGCCACCATCAACTTTCGCTTTAAGGTGGTCAACAAGCCGAACAAGGAGGTCCCCGTTACCTGAACGCACTCGTGATCTCTCACAACAGTACTTAATAGTGAGACCTTTAATTAGACTCTTACCCTCCTCCCACCATTTGGCAAGAGAAGG
The DNA here is from genome assembly GCA_019787425.1 of Platygyra sinensis. NCBI lineage: Eukaryota > Metazoa > Cnidaria > Anthozoa > Scleractinia > Merulinidae > Platygyra > Platygyra sinensis. The sequence continues at coordinate 203 of JAHPZR010011321.1, read as the reverse complement.
GAAGCGAGGAACAAAAGACGGGCCAATATGCCAGCATCAGCAATTAGATTAAAGTACTCTCCTCAGACAGAATAGAGGTGTTTAACTTCCACAACCCAGGACCAGGGGGAACAAAATCAGCGATAGACAGAGACAACAAAAGGCCACAGTGATCAGAGAAAGGACAGGGAATGATATCACATGCCGAAACAGAAGGCACCCAC
>JAHPZR010011319.1:0-28732 GCA_019787425.1 Platygyra sinensis | reverse complement strand
CTGCTCCGTCGCTACGGACTGTGTTTTGCAATGCGCATTGCTAAGGCCAAGCTCGGTTTGCTGGGAAGAGAACTAATCTGACACAAATCTTTGCCATAATTTGGCCACTAAGTTAAGTGGCCGTTTATTGTGAGAACATCTCAAAATACAACGAACTGGAAATACGTACCTTTTCCCAGCAAAGGTGAGGGCAAACACGCCAAAGCCCTGAACGCGTTAGCGTGACAGGGCCGCCCCACCCAAAGCCAAAGCAATGCACAGCGCCCAAACAATACCAAACAATAACAACTGAAACATGATTATTGCATCTAACCAAGTGGCCCCTGCACACATGGTTTGATCTACAACTGTTAACTTGTAAACTATGGTGTAAAATAATTAAGTTATATTCAAAGTTAGTTACCACGTTTAGGAAAACAATTGGCCCCTGCACAAATGTTCCCAATGAGGCAACCATATAACAGGACAAAAGCTCTGTAGGAACTATCTTCTAATAACTGAGTTGACCCAGCACACAAGGTTTGATGCTCAAATTGGTAGCCTGCCTTACCACATGCAAAATATCAACAGAAGACTCAAGGTTCAATGTACCTTGCGGGAAACGATTGGCCCCTGCACAAAGGTTCCCAGTCAGGCAGCTAAATAACTTAACACCAATCAAGTGCATGAGGCACTGTTAGCCCTAGAGCAAGGGCTCTGAATGAACCAAGTGGCCCATGCACACATGGTTAGATCAAAACATTATAACATAAGATCATTCAACAAAAGGCGCACCTTTCAGGAAACAGTTGGCCCCTGCACAAATGTTTCAATCAGGGAACTCTACACATATAATACATCTAGCACTGTTGGTTACCAGTAAGATACATGCGCTCCTAATGCAGATACACTTGGCCCTTGCACAAAAGATCTGCACTCTCATTAAGGAAAAAGCAATGTAGACAAATGTTAGACTTGCAAGCATGAGCATATGGCACTGGGTTAAGTAGGAACTGACGAAATAGTCCCCATTGTGGAAGGGCGTATATAACGAAGAAAAGCATTGGATTTCCAGCGCCCAAAGGTTCGAATCTGTGTGTCAGACATACCCTTAGCTGCGGCCCAAGAAGCTGCTCCAATTCTAAAACTGTGTGTCTTATATTGAGCTACATTCAAATTGCAAAACTGAAGGTCTTCCGTTAAAGCGGCGACAAAGCAAGATCGAGATATTGGAGAGGCATCCGGCCAGCAAAAAAGAGGTCCCGGAGACTGTCCGCGCAAACTTAGAAACTCTAACAGGAGAGAAACTGGGCAAACAGGCTTCTCTCGGTATATGAAAATATCTACTGGATTAGACGCGTCACTATGCTTGTAATTCCTAAGTGTTAACTTGATCGCACTGACAGTACCCTCTCGTGTTTTCAAAAATACCGTATGACTGATGGCAATTATATTTTGACAGGGTTGATGAGCCCGAGATGTAATTTCACCCACTCTTAGGGCAGCGAAGAAAGCAATCGCATACATGGCCTGAATTAATTTCCTACTATATAATGAGGATTTTGTGTGTTCACATGCTAAAATAATATTTTCAAGTATTGGCAATGTGATGGGTAACCGAGAATCTGCAGAAGGGTGAAGTTTACTATAGCCCCGGAGAGCGAGCTGAATCATTTCGGACTTAGTTGGGTCAAACAAAGAAGCTAATTTATGAGGATAACTAAGTGCTGATATGTAGCTTGCAACTGTAGAGGCTGCATATTTTTGTTCAGCTAAAAAGGCTATAAACAGGGCCAACGTATGAGTTGAAACTGGAAATAGAGGGGTTTGGAGCTCAAGCTTATCCCTTTTAAATTGCTGCAAAATCTGCCATGGACGACGATAAGTATTTAAAGAAGTGGCACTCAAACTTGCTTCTAATAACTGGGCTAGTCTATTACCCAGTTCTCTGGTAGAAGATGTGCTGGCAGGGGGGTTGGTGCTGGATCCATACCCCGGGACAATGTGTGGAATTTGTCGACCTGTAAACGAGACAAACTATCAGCTAGCACGTTCCTAACTCCTGGTATGTGGCGTGCCCTAAAGAAAATATTGTTCCTCAGGCAAATAAGAACCATTGCGCGCAGTAATCCAAGCATCTTAGTGTCTTTCGCAGTTTGCTTATTGATGACGTGAACTACACTCTCGTTATCAGTCATAAAGAGTACCCTCTTGTTTCTCAATTCACTACACCATGTACTTAGACCGACTACAATAGGAAAAAATTCCAGAAAGCAAATATTATTTGCTTTCCAAGCAGCGGGCCAGGTACCATAAGCCCAGTGCTTGCCAAAGAGGATGCCATACCCGCTAGATTGTGCAGCATCTGTGTAAAACTTTAAGTTATAGGAGGTCGACCAGACTTCCTCTAAGAAAAAGGACTTCCCATTGAAAGAGGCTAAGAAGGTTTCCCAGATTCTTAAATCCTTTTTAGTTTCTCTGGTTAGACGGATACTGTGGTGTGCAAGTCGTACACCAATGGTGAGGTTTATCAGTCGCCGGATAAAAACTCTGCCAGGGGTAATGACCGAACAGGCGAAATTTAAGAGACCTACAAGCGATTGGAGCTCTTTCAGTTTAACTCTTTTTCTGGGCAGCAGATTGCGTATTGCCTTCAAGGTTTTGTCAACTTTTTCCATGGGAAGCCTGGCCTCAAGATTTAAACAATCCAGTTCTATACCAGCAAATGTCAATACCTGATTAGGACCCTCCGTTTTTTCAGGGGCCATGGGGACACCAATATCTTCACAGAAATGCAAAAACCGATGAAGACTAGCAGCACAGGCCTCGTGGGATTTTTCCAAAATAAGAAAATCATCTAAAATATGTATTATATTAGGAATCGCTAATTTGTTGCGTGCTACCCACTCCATTGCAGTGCTGAGGGCTTCAAAGGTCTTACATGAACTGGCGCATCCCATTGGTAGACAGCGATCGACATAATATTGCCCCCTCCATTGCATCCCTAGCAGCTGGTAATCATTAGGGTGAACAGGGATTATGCGAAAAGCACTCCGAACATCAGTCTTAGCCAGAGCACAGCCCAGGCCTAAACGTTTAATAATTTGAATGGCGTCATCAACTGTGGCATATTGTACTGAGCAGAATTCTGGGGGAATGAAGTCATTAACTGAACCTCCAAAGGGGAATGACAGGTGATGAATCATTCTGTATTCACCTTGCACTTTTTTGGGAATAACTCCCAAAGGAGACACTTTGAGGTTATGAAATGGGGGCTTTTCAAATGGTCCAATTATCCGACCTGCTTGTATTTCTTTAGCTAACTTTTGATCAACAATGTCAGAGTGTTCAGATGCTGAAACAAGATTGTTGGAACATGAGCCCTCTTGAGGCCCTTGAAAATGCAAACGAAAACCATGTAAAAAGCCAGTTAATAAATGCTTACGAGAAGCCTCCTGATAACCAGTTAAATACATTCCTAGGCTCTTAGCCTTGACCGGGGTTGGGAGTGCTTCGGGTGGTAGGACTGCGGTTGGAAGTGGCATAACTGGAACCAGTTGGCTTGGTCCCTGAATTCCCTGCTGGTGGTTTAGAGTAAGACTGCTGACATTTGGAAATTGGGTGGTTATTCCCGCACCGGAAACATTGGTGTTTGAAGGAACACCCAGGGCATGAGACTCCCCTATGAAATTTCCAACAAAACCCCTTTGGAATACGTTGCCCTGTTTGTTTGCTTTTCCCAGTCTGGGGACTAAGTTTGGCACGAAAGGAATGAGACCTCAACCACAACTCAGCGTGAATCTGGTCCCAAGGTGCCCCTTGGGTCTGCCTTATACTACGAAAGTTCTCATCATAGAACTTCCAATTCGCTCCCAGGGTTGCTAATTCTCGTATTACGGAGCCATACTTCATAAGGGCTGGGGTATCATGTGGGACTTTCTCTGAATAAATGGCAACAAAAACTTGAAAAGCTGATACCCACTGGTCTATGGATTGGACCGTCTGTCTTTTAGGATTAGGGGCAAGTGTTAAAGCTGGTTGCCCGCCTTCTCCCTTTTCAACCCTGAACGTGTAATGTTCATCGGACTGAGTAAGGCTACTATTTAACAGGATAGCAAAGTCTACATACTCATTGGCCCATATTTGCTTTTTCACCTTATCCGGTACTCGGTGTGTTAATGGGACAGCGGAGGATAAAAAAGTGTCCTTACTTGGTGGTGAGACTACTTCACAGGGAAACAAAGAACCAGTTACTTGCTGTACTGCAACAAACTGTATCCCTGGGATGGCTGATGGAACGGATGGAGGAGCCTGGACAACCTCCTTCAGGGCACGAGTTACTGCTGATGCATTGTTGTTGGACAGGGTTGATAGCATTTCTGGAAAAAATGCCAGTTGCGTTGGTGCTGGTGCCCCCTGGGTGGATGCTGGAGACCCTGACTGCACTGGCTGTAGCAGGGAGGGGTGTGGATGCCCCGGCTGGTCTGGAGCTGCAGTGGTGTGGTCCACCACCCGACGTCTCTTTGCAGCTCTCTCGGGGTAGCTTTGTGCCCTCCTAGGTGGCATACTAGCAAGTAAAATTACACTTTAGGCATTATGATTCATGTAAACGAATGAAAAACAGAATTACTGCACTGAATGCTGCTGAGAACAATGGTTAACTGAGCACCCATGAGGAAAAAACCAACATAAAATAAAGCCACGGAAACAAAATGTTGAAAGCAAAGACACTGATTGAAATGGCTTGACACTGCAACAAGATGTTGCAAACTTTACTATAACATCACAATGTTGTTATAGGCATACAAATGATGCAACAGCATATCCGGTACATGAATGGCACAGAGCAGTATTCGAGGTTGATGCACTTTGAGCTTAAAAATTGAAATCTTATGACCTATTATATGATTCCTACGAGTTTCCAGAATCCCACATTGACCCTGGTAACACAACCACAACCGAGCTGTAGAGTTAATGTCGGTGAATTTACACGCCTGGAAAACGGAAATTATAACCCCCGTTCTGTGCAAACCCTTGTTACTGCTCCCGCCGAAGTAAGTATCATGACCAATGCTGACCAAAGCCAATGGTGTGTCCTTACAAAACAAATGGGTGGTGAAATACAAATGCCACCCTTAACAAAACTGGGGCTGCAGCTAGTAATTAGTGTGCTGTAAACCATAATTATTATATCTATCGTAAAAACCGCATCAAAACACATGGTGCTCAGTACCACTGGTGAAATTAATATAGCTCAATAACTGAAATGTCCCGAACTCAACACTGACGAGGTTATCCAACCTAAAAATTTGAGCTTAATATTGCTTGACTTGGGCCAATGCCCATAAAATGGCTCCCCTATAGCTACGATAAAGATCCTTATTTCCAATGTCGTTCAGATGGATGCTATCAGGCGCGTAGACTGCATTATTTGTTGGATTAATCAAACCACGATGTTGCCAACACTTCGCTGTAGGTATGATGCGTAAAGACTCCCTGAGGTGGCCATTCAGAAGTGCAGTTCTATCGTTATACCCGGCGAAGGGTTCGTTCTGACGAGCAGTTACTTCACATACTGCTATAAATCGTAAGCTCAATTCTGTAAGTAACAGCTCTGCGAGAGCGACTATTGAGAGGGCAATTGTTTCGGGGTCGCTATCTTTGTCACATAAATAGTTTGAACCCAGCTCAAGGACAACAATGTTGGGGGCGGCGCTGCGAATCTTATCGAGATCGTGTTTGATCATTTTATCGACTGTTCGTCCCCCGATCCCGTGAAAGATGATGGAGCATGTATTACTCAATCCTAGATTCAGATCGTAAGGTCCGCCTGAGTGATTTTGAGCCGCGAATTCCTCAAGTCTTCGTACAAACGAATGCCCTAACACAAGCACACGTGGTTTCTCGTTCGCCGCCGCCATGTGAGACGAACGACAGGCATTAAACAGCTATTAAAACTACTAGACACAGCTTACGTAACTTGTTCTCTGATGAATGTTCGTGAAAACCGTCTAGTGCTTCGCTCCAGTCGCCTGCCAAATGAAGGGGAGACTCTGTAAGAGAAGTAATACGCGAGATAACCGCGCAAAGAAACTTGCCCTTCACCGAAGCTTCTATGAAAGAGGCTTGTAACCTGATGCTCACGTGCCTACATCAAACTTTATTTAGGGCCCGGATGTGACTCCATCCGGGAAACTAACCACGGCTCAGGTTGCACAAAATCATATCAAACTTTGACTCCGAAATTGTCTTAAGAACAAGCCGGCTCGATATCCTTCTATGGTCATTGTTATTGTTCGACGACATCTAGCTCTTTTGTTAGAAAAACAAAGGGTTGAAAGAGCCGACGCTTAGCTGATCAGCCGAGCGCGAGATTTAAAATTGTCGTCGATTAGCGAAACAACAAACAACTCTCTCTGGTGTAGGGTTAAGTGAAATTGTTGTCAAAGATGATAAACTACCGGGTCACAGAAGGGAAGATTTGTTCGAGCGCATATTTTCGGAAGGGAAGGGTGGCTTAAACTACTTGTCATTTCGAAACAACCGCTACAGATCGACGGTGACAGACAAGTTCTAAAACTCATTCCTGACTTTTATTATTGTTGCTCAAGCTTAACAACTGAAGTAAAAACTTCATCCGCGTGCGTTTTCGAAATTTAAAACGCGCGCACTTTTGTACAAACCAAGCATTTTAATTCACTCACTTTTTCACGCACTAACCTAGCAGTCAGAAACTCATTCCGCTACTATTGAAGCATTCAAAATCACTTACTTTCGCGCTTTTGTCGCTCCGGCCACACAATTGTAAGCTCACATGTTCCGCGACTCATTCAATAGAATTTAAATTTGCACCCTTTCGCTTGAGCCCAACAGGGTTTAAACCCTTTCTGGCGACTTATTGAAAATTCGTTACGCAACTGTGGTGCAAGTCAAACAATTATTAAACTCATACCGCGACTAATTGCGCGAAAATTTGCTAGACCGGAAATTTCTCGCCGAGACTCGGCGCCTGCCAAGCTCGATTTTGAATATCCGACAATTAAATCCCTGAGGACAGCCAACAATTGCTCTATTGTCCTAAAAAATTCGAACCATAACAATAGGCAAAGTCTGATATGTTATTTATTCCCACTGGTAATAAATCGCATTTAGATTATGCAGACCTGATACAGTTTGGATTTTGAACTTCTAGCTGTGCGATTGGATAATAACAGTACTTCCGTTCGCCAAATCTAAAATACTTAAAGCAAGTTTCAATTTCATGGGAGATTTTATTTCATTCATGGTGAATGTTGTAGTGATTTGTGGTGCAACAGTGTTTGTAGCTGGCATGAGATTACCATCCAAATTTGACCATTTCGTCTATAGCGGGGTAGATGTATTGTCAGCCTAGTCCAATGTGTTTTCGGTGCAGGGAGTCTGGTGCCTTAAGTGAGCTGTGACGTCACCGATGGGCATTCGCCTTTCTTTCACCCTCACCTTCTCAAACTTCGCGCGGCGACGTAAGAGAGAATGCCTTCGAACAAGCTTGGGGTTAGTTCCGGGATAGGTCTACCACATAAAATGATATACAGTATTATTCCTGTTCGAGATAACGTAGATCAAAGAATTCATGTTACACTAATTTCTCTTGCACAGCTTTAGCAATATCTGCAGCTAATTCAGATGGCCGCGATGTCCTCATCAGTGCAGTGCTTGTGTTTGGAGCTGCCATTGTTAACATCTTGTATTGCATCAAGTAACCCGCGAGGAAGCAGTTATCTTGGTCTTAATTTATCACAGTAATAGGGAATGCACGAAAATTGTCGGCTGCATAACTTGAAATAAGTAAGAACTTTATTTTATGTGAAAATCGATCAGCCAAAAAGCAATCTAGAAGAAACTCTGGTGTAAGCCGGAGATCAAAAAAGAAAAATAAAAATAAAAAATAAATAAATAAATAAATAAAAAAATTATCAGCGGAGATTATTTATGAAGTAAATACTAACAATGGAAAGAGCCGAGAAAAACCATATTGACAAACTATGTACTACATTGATGGCAATTTCTATCTATGGCTTGCACAAGTTTACATGTAAACGTCCAAGTATGAAACGTATCGGGCTGAAGTCGGTCGATCATCTAGACTTATTTGGAAAGGTTGTTTCTTTTAGTTTTTTGGGACTGATACATGAACAGAAAGTGAAACCCATAACTTATTTTTCTTTACTAGTGTAGATTCCACTTCCTGTTCATATAACTTACTATATTTAAATACCGGCATAATATTGTAATAGCGTATCCTTATTTGTCATATTTGTTACACTGTTAAAATAGACTAGTAATAGTTATCACTAAAGCTGCCCCCGCTTTCTTTTATTTCTGCTCATTGAAACAATAATATTGAACGTTATTGTTCTAGTCTGATACTAAAAAAAAACAGTTGTCTTGATATGTACTCTTTTTTATATAAGAATATATTTTGACGTGACATCTTTGCCTCGCTACGAAAAGTGGTGTCCAGTGCACATGCACAATGTGCTGAACGCGATCCAGATCCAGAAACCAAACACTTGTACTTGATAGCCTAATAAATTCTAAATAAAACGAAAATGCCATAAGCTATAATGTAAGAATAATACAAGAATATTTTCAGCCTAAAATCGGCAGAAAAATAAGAATATTCAGTCTGGGCCGGAAAATAACATCCTTAGAAAAGAAAAGAGTGTACGAGCAAACGTATCTCGAAAGCACAACAGAAGTGAAATGTAAACAAAAGTATCGCGTTACAGTCGCCATATATGCAAATTAGAGTCAAGCTTTTTGTCCTCAATGAAAACGCCGCAAAACATTTACATTTGGATCCCTGCCGTAGGAGTACTCAGTGAAAATAAGCCATCTAAATAAACGAGATGCCAAAGGAATATTTCAAACTTTATTCCTCCAGAGCTAACATTTGAGAGAACCTAAAACATATCTTGCAATATCAAGAGAAAAAAACTGGCAAAAAAAACAGAGGTGTCAAACTCTGCAAATTACAAGCGGATAACAGCGGAAGCCACACAGAAATATGACCTCTAACGGCTTAACTCTGACGAAATGTCTCCCTGAAAACACAGGATTAGTGCTCAGCGAAATATTCAAAGATCCTCCGATCGTACCATACAAAAGGGGCAAAACTTCCTAGGCGGCTACTACACGTGAATGGGAGTCGCGCAGGCCTGTCACATTATTGTTATCCTTGGGTAATTCTGACGATCGGAAGGTACTGTACTGATTTAGCTATGTAGTCGCAAATGAACCACACTGGCCTCGAATTTCGATCTAGTATACTTCAGAACTCTCTGAGCTGTTTTTCCCCCAAAATCCATCTTCAGGATCACTGAAAGCGTTTTCAATTTGTTTTAGATCATAATCTCGGCCATTTCGAAGGGAACTTATTTGATCGCGCTGAAATAATAATGGAGGCCGGCAAATACAAACGCTTTTCAGGGATGCTTGAACTCGAGATCTGAACCAAGGACAAAGCTCGTGGCAAAGACGCCAATCCCGCAAGTTCTCGCGCCCGTGTCCCTTTGCTGGCCTCCCATGAGCGTTTGCGGGAAAAACGTCGATACCTTGCGGGCGTGCAAGCGATCAAATCGAGATTTTTTGCGGCTATATACCGGAAATACCTACATTCTCTCTTCTTCTCTCTCTATTACGCGGGGAATCCTAAGGTGCCTCCTCGGGTTTTTGGCCCTCTGGGGCCAAAATCCCTGCGGGGGCAACTAAGTGAGTTTTATTCTGAGTGTTTGGCTTGTCCAAGAAGTCTCTAGGAAATGGTTACCTTGAGGGGTTCGGAAATGGCGTTTTGTATGTTTTCTATGAAACTGTTTCATAAATCAAAACATGGAAAAACTTTCAGCAAAGAGTGAAAGAAATTTGTCCATAGCAGCAATTGAGTGATGACGGTCATTAATGCAAGTGCGGCCGAAAATAACTTTCACTCTTTACTATACTTGGGCCAAGTATAACGTCCACATATAAAGGGCTAACTCGTATACAACCGCTCTCATGTGGCTTTGATAGCTCAGTTGGGAGAGCACTGCACCGGCATCGCAGAGGTCGTGGGTTCGAATCCCGCTCAGAGCCTGATTTTTTTTTTTTTTTTCAGGTCTCTGTTTTAGTAGTGTTACGGGCGCACATGGATTTATGACCGTCATCACTCAATTGCTGCTATGGACAAATTACTTTCACTCTTTGCTATACTTGGGCCAAGTATAACGTCCACATATAAAGGGCTAACTCGTATACGACCGCTCTCATGTGGCTTTGATAGCTCAGTTGGGAAAGCACTGCACCAGCAACGCAGAGGTCGTGGGTTTGAATCCCGCTCAGAGTCTGAATTTTTTCAGGCTCTGTTCTAGTAGTGTTACGACCGCACTTGCATTAATGACCGTTCAGCAAAGAGTTTATTACCAAAGGGCACGACATTTCCCCTTTTTACAATGTCCATATTCTCACACTTACCCCCGCTTGAAGAATTGTTCAATTTTAACTTGGTTTGGCCATGATTTTTCTGCGGGACAATTTTGACTGTCCGCAGTTTCCTTATCGCGGCAACGACATGATATTCTAGATTTTTCCCTTTGTCCTTTGTCACGCGTTTTGCATGTGACATTGGCCAATAGGCAAAGATTTGGATTTGAGTTTAATCCGAGGTCATCACCATCTGCTTAATGGGTATGGATGATCAGTCGATCAGCTGATTACTTCATTACTTCAAGAGAAATGATTAATGATCACTTGCTTCACCGTGCTGACGAGACCCAACAACGTCGAGACAGCTGTCCACGGCTGCAATTATTGGCTTTCAGTTCGGACTTTATCATGTCGCATTTCCCGTTGCGCTTTCTGCGTAGTATCACCTTTGCATCATTGTCTCTGCTTTTAATGTCTTCGTAACTCTCAGAAATTAAGAAAGAAAAAAAGAAACAAAGAAAGCATTCCAAGGAGTTTATAAGGTCAAGTTTGTTTTCCGATCTGTCTTTGCTATTTTTTCACTTTGTTATTTTCCCAGTGATGACGATGATTGAAGCCAGCTTACAACCCAATCTTTAGGTTAAGTTTTGAACTTAAGCCTTACACCGAATAGTGTTTGTAATAAAAGCATTTCACGTCGTAATGATCACAGCAACGAAATGATAAAAACTCTATCAATTTAAGCGCTTTTCGCCAATAAAGTTTTAAATACATCCTTTTTTCGAGTTCGAAAGGCCAAGGTATGTACGTGCCTATGCCGTGCCTACGCGCCCGCTTTTTCTCACATGACTTGAATATCGGGGAATACCTTATCATTTGGCAAATTACCTACACTCGAGATCTCGGAACTATAAGTGACAGTTTGAAGCGGTTTTTGCTTGTTTTGATTACGTTGTAGAAGAAGGGATTGCTGAATATCTCTGAAATCAAGGTTGTTCAAAAGCAAAGTATGCCTTCCTTTGTTTCTATTATTTCTTTTCTCTCCATTGTGTTTTACTGCGCCGGCTTTTTAAGAGTTGAGCTGGAACTACACGAGCAAAAGAAAAGAATAAACGCTCTTGAAAGCGTTGGGGAGGCCATGTCGCCGTCAAGCAACGCAGACATGAAGATAACCAAGAATGCTCCTGGTAAGTGAATCTTATGCGTCAGAAAAAAGGCTTTAAGATAAAACAAAAAGCAAATTAAAAGAACGTGTTCTACTATGTTCCGTTCTCAAAGAAAACCGGAGGTCATAGCGGGTCAAGCTTTGTTCAATCCACCACTGAGAATGATTCAGAAGAATATCTCCTCACCTATGACTAAAACAGCGAGAGGAACACGCTCCTTGTTTTATTCAGTTGGATCAAGTTTAGTGTTGGTTTCTGATAATTTTCCCCTTTAAAATGTACAAAGGATATTTGTCTACTAATGCTCAGATTACCTTGTATAAATCTCGAAAGGATAATCAGTTAAGTATTTCCGTCTCAATCGTCTTGTGTGGTTATGCTCTCCCTAGACAAAAATGTCAGAGCGGACTCTGTCAAATATTTCTTGACTTTAAACAAAGAGAAGTTAAGATTTTACATTTCACAGCGCTGCAAGGGCTTTGTAAGTAGAGTTCAGTTGTTTCAGATATCATTTCCTTTGTTCGCAGAAGTTCAGTACTCTAAAGCCCGCAAACACAGCCGTCACGTTCGATTAGCTAAGAACTCGACAGAGGCTAGACGCAGAGCGGAAACGATGCTCAAAATCAACAAACTTTAATCAGAAACCGGAGTACATCTGTGTCAGTCAAAGGATATCACGTGCTCGTCAAGTGCCCCGGGTCCCCCTGGTCCACCTGGACCAAGAGGACAGAAAGGAACGACTGGAAACAAGGGCGATCAAGGCCTTGTGGGATCGCCACGAAAGAGAGGCAGGCAAGGTATTATGGGACCTGTGGGACTACAGGGAGAGACTGGAAACAAAGGCGAGAAAGGAGACTTAGGACCCAAAGGCATGCCGGGAACTAAAGGCGAGCCCGGTGAATCAATATCATCTCCTGCTGTTGTTGTTTCTCCTGTGACGTTGACAGTGAACGGAGGTGGAACAGACTCGTTTCAATGTTCAGCCAGCGGTAATCCTGAGCCTGCCGTAACGTGGAGTAAACAGAACAATCAGTCAGAAATTACTCAGTCACTGTTTTCAGGTGGAAAGCTGGAGTTAAAGAAGGTTACCGGAAGTGACTCAGGCGTGTATCAGTGTTCAGCAACGAACATCCTGGGGAATTCACAGGAAGTGGTGCGATTAACAGTAAATGGTGAGTTTCTGGTGATGTTTTCGTTACACAATGATGTTCAGTTTAAGGTGGGATTTTACCTGAAGGCTTTTTTGACGTCGCTCAACGTGGCCTTTGTGCCAATATCTCGTTCACGTTTCAAGCAACGCCAAATCCCTCCACTTAGAACATTCACCGATGTTTTGTGGTTTTGTGTAAATGTTTGGGTGATTTTTGGGCATTTATGAAAGAGATATTTTTTTCTTAAAGGATAGGTTAAATTGTGGAAAATATGAATTGTTGAAGATCTGATGGGTTTGGAAAATGGAAATTTGAAGTAGAGAATTGATAGACGGACACCAAACAGTCCCCTACCAACCTGGGGCACTTTTTTGAGGTCGTCAACTGTCTGGTAGTGTCAATCTTAACAATTCCCTTTTAAAGCTCTTTTAAATTTCACTCCTGTTCAGGTAGAATCCTCCCTTAAGCCGGTCAAGTTTGTGGTTCTGTGAGTTTGAGGAGAAGTTTTAAGTTTAAAAAACACAAAACACTTTATATGTTTCTATATAGTTAAAAACATTAGGTTCGCTGTTTCCTTGGAAACAGTTACTTTTCATGTTCCTCTAAACCTTCGTTTCTCTTTTTTACAATCCAAGGGGCACGGTATACTAAAGGTCCGGATACACGGTGCAATATTGCGCGCAATATTGCGCGCAATGGCTAAATTGCATCGTGTATCCACCCCTAAAATTGCGCGCAATATTGCAGCAGTAGAATTTCGTCCTACTTCTGCAACATTGCGCGCAACAAATTTCCTCGTTTATCCACCATCTGCAGCATTTCGTGCAATATTGTGACGCAAATTTCAGTGTTCAGCCAATCAAATCTCACATTCAAATGTAACCGCTGACCTAAATGTCACTCGTCGCACGTTTCACGTGAAAAGAAAGCGTTGTTTTAATCTGCCGAAGAAGGGAGTTCGCTAATTTACTATTACAGAGTTAAGTAATCTTTTTTCGTAAGCCTTACCTGTGGTTCGGAATCCAAAAGTTTTGTCTAGGTTATTTTCATTCACTTCTTTTATCAGCTTTTATATTACTCGCGTGGTGGCAGGGAGTAGCCATAGCGCGCGGAAAGGTAGAAAAGGTCTTTAGCTTGTTTCGTTTCTGTGTATATTTATCTTTGGTTTTACGAAGGTACAATCAACTGAACAAATACTTATAATTTACAATTTTAAAGAAAACCGATATCTTGGCAGCCGCTCATCAAATATTGCGCGTAATGTTGGACGAAATGTTGCGACCGTGTAGCCACGTCGTGTAGACGTGTAACCACTGTGATGACGCGTATCGTTGCCGATTTAACAAATTGATGTCAGTTTTTATGCGTCTGTCCTGTTATTGATCATGAATTTCGTCATAACATTGTCAAAGTAGTGTGGATCCACGAGGCGATAGCCGAGTTGATCCGCAGACTACTTTGACAATGTTATGACGAGATTCATTGTCAATAACAGGACAGACGCATTAAAAACTTACATCAATTTGTTTTTTACGATAACAAATTGTCGAATTGCCCGCTCTCGCTCGCTGACGCGTCGCATGAATTTCAAATTCATGTGTCTGTCCGCATATGGACAATAAAATTTAACCAATGAGCGCGCGTGAATTTCTGCAGTTATCGTAAAAAAGACTATATACCACGCTAAACCACTTTCGATTTGTTAAATAAACCATAGAAACTTGTGGTCAATTGCTTTTATATAATAATTCACAAGACGCGCGATTTTTCCATGAGTTTACCGGCGCAATAAAACATAGCTGATTGACCAATCAGGGCGCACGCATTGATTTGGTTATTTTATAAACTCTGTTAACACAAGGGTTTTTGACCAATGAGGGGTCCTATCTATACTATACAGGCCAATAATCACAACAACGCTTTCAAGGAGAAAATTTCCTACTAGAGCAGTGTCTGCAACTCTGTTGTATTCTAGTTTGAGTTAAAAAAAAAACAAACAAACAAAAAACAAAACAAACAAAAAAAACATCAATCAGAAAAAAGGCTTGAAACCCAAAACTCGAAATTGAACAAGTTTGAGTTATGATTACTTGGTTGCAGTTCAACCTGGCGTCACTCTTCATCCTGGACCTTCGTACGTCACAGAGGGAAGCGACGTCACTTTTCCAAAATGTCACGTGGTTGGATACCCTAAACCAGTGGTGACCTGGAGGAAGTCGACTGGTCAGTTACCCCAGGGGAGGGCGACTACAACAATAGCGTCTTTAAAATTTCCGATGACCGTAAGAATGACTCGGATGCGTACTTCTGTTCAGCGGTCAACCTTTTAGGAAATAGTGAAAGTAAAACTCTCTTAGTTGTGGGTTCACCTCCTGTATTTACCGTTAAACCTCCTGGAAAAGTGTATGCTGCTACTGGCGACAGTTTGACGTTAAACTGCAGCGCTAGTGGTGATCCACAACCAGTCATCAGCTGGAAAAGACAAGGAGCAGCACTGCCCGTGGGGAGGAGTCACAGGACAAACAAGACGCTTACTATAAGAGATTTAAGAGAAGAGGATTCTGTTAACTATGTGTGCTCGGCCACAAGTCAAGGAGTGTTTCACATCGAGACAGTAAGTCATGTTGAAGTTGGAGAAGCCAGAGGTAAGTGATAAAGTACTCTGCTTTATGTCCACAGAGGATGTATTGAAAAACCAAGTAAATGTGCATCTCTTTTATCAGATTGTTCTGATCTGCGAAAATCAGGCCATACTCAAAGTGGATTGCACTCTGTCAACCCAGACGGTAGAGGATACTTTACTGTCTACTGTGACATGCGCACTGACGGTGGAGGCTGTACCGTCTTTCAGGGAAGACAAGATGGCCCGGTAGACTTCTATCGTGGATGGAACGACTACAAAGCAGGTTTTGGTCAGCTGACTGCTGAGTTCTGGTTAGGAAACTACAAGATCCACCGACTGACAGCCTCTAGACCGAGCTCTCTACGAGTGGAGCTGGAGGACTGGAACGGAGTTAAAGTGTACGCCAAATATGGCAAGTTCAACATTGGTGATGAGCAGGCGCAGTATCGACTTGAAGTGGGTTCATATTCAGGTACAGCGGGAGATTCGTTAGCATATCATAATAACATGGCGTTCAGTACAAAGACAGAGATAATGACAAGGACAGAGTGAACTGTGCTGTAGAATATACAGGCGCCTGGTGGTACAACTGGTGCCATAACTCTAATATGAACGGACAATACCTGGGAAAACAAACGTGATTACCGAGGAGTCAGGTGGTACCACTTCAGACATAATTTGTCACTGAAATTCACTGAAATGAAACTGAGGACCGTCATCGTAAAAAGATACCAGTAACAGGTTTAATCCTGTTAATGACGGGAACACCAACATGTTACTGATCTACGCTCGTCATAGCTTTTAATTATTGATCCAATAAAATCAATGATTACTGAGTTTTCTTATGCATTTTTATAGATTTATTGTTAGCTGTTGTACTTCATTGCAGTCCTAAATAAAGTTCGATCGCAATGAGAGATTGCTTAATTAACTTAGGTGGGGTACAAAAAATTGCTGTAATTGTACCTTCCTGATACTATTATTGACACTACAAATGATATGATAGAAATTTCGACTTTACGATGTTTACTTGCAATTGAAATAGCGATCCTTTTTACAAATAGGAAGTGACATTTTAGCAGATTTATAACGCATCGTGAATACGTCATCTTATGACGTCATGTATGCTTCTGTCCTCCAAGAGATCCCTAGTAACAAACAAAATCATAGTGCGAGAATAAATTAAATTCTTTCAGACATTTACTAAATCGCTTTTTTTTTAACTTTTTAATTTCTGGAGGATATCAGTAAACGAGTAAGGATATTCAGGAATGTGAATCAAAAGTCTGACGGTTTTCTTTCATCACTGATTTGATCAGGAAAGGCTGCGGTTAAATGCTTTGTTGCAGCATAATATTTAGATATTAATGGCATTTTGAAACTGTAAGAAATTAAATCAGTAGTTTAATTAATAGTTTAGAGGGTACACTTTTTGCCGAAAATAATTTGGTAATAATGAAATAAAGTTGCTGCAGCAATATCTGGTGTTGATTGCCAGCGTTACGCTGTGTTTCGTAGAAGTTCGATTCATTTTTTTTACCATAACAGCACAAATTCTCGCGCGCTCATTCAGTTATTTTTATCGTCAATAAGCGAACAGACACATGAATTTATAATTTATGCGATGCGGCAACGAACGAGAGCGGACAATTTGACAGTTTGTAATGAGTAAAAAAAGACAACACAAATGGACGTCAGTTTTTCATGCGCCTGTCCTGTTATAGACAATGAATTTCATCATAACATTGTCAAAGTAGTCTGCAGATCCACACACAACCCACAATTCCTCCGACGAAGGGCTAACGCTCGAAACGTCAGATGTCGAATCTCTTTATGGTGGCCAGTTCACATTATCAACCAGTTGATAAAACCAAATTATCTGATTTTACAGTTGTCTGCTCGGTGACCTGGCCTTAGAATGGCTGCTTTGATACAGACCTCTCTGGTTTTGTCATGAAAAAGCATCCAGTTAGCATTATAACAATTTGATTTACACAACAAAAGCAGTGAGGTCTGTATCAAAACAAGGTCACCTGCAGCCTCGATGCCATTCAATTGCCAGGTCACTGAGCAGGCAAATGTAAAATGATCTACTATATAAGAGCACGATTGGCATTAACAGCACGAGGCTTCAGCGACTCACCTCGGAAATTCCTCGAATCTTAGCAACACGCAACACCGTTTCAACTGACATTCTTCTTCGTCGCCCATATATTACAAGAGGTCAGAACGTTTGTGTAAAATAAATATGCACCTATCTTGCTTCTGTAAGGAATTAGCAGCTTCACAAATTCAAATATTAATTTGGAATTGCCGCCATCAAACATTGTGGACCAAAAGTGCCCCCGGCACTGGGTCCTAGGATAAAACGACATTCAACAGGGAAGGGCGCGTTGTTTTTCTATTGGGCATTTGGCGACACCAATTCAACCACTCCACGCTAAAGAAAAAAAAAAATCCAAAAAGATAATCTTCCCTTTTAATTTGTCTCTGAATACACGTTCATATGAAAAAAGCCAACGCTCCAAAACATAAGTCGATAAGGCGATACTACAAGAATCAAACAACAGTGGAAGAATTCAATAAACTGACAAAATATGAATAGACCAATTTCGAAATATTAAGATTCTTACGTGACCCCTAAGTTTAGGGGAATAAAACCAAATAAATCAAATAAGTATTGCGACACGAATAAAAAAAAATATATATTTTCTGTCTTAATTCGCTAGGCATGAGCGCCATACTTGAGTTTGAATAAATCAAAAATTAATCGGTATTTCTTTGTTTGGCCTCCTATCTTTCCTGCGATTGAGCTGTTCTCTGCAAGAGGAGGCTTGGGCCTTTGGATCTTTTCAAATGATAACGGAGACAAGTTTGCAAAATTGCTTGAGAAGCTTACCGTTATTGATCTCTTTTGGCCCAAAAAGTAGAAAGCTGAATCCGAACAGTATAAATCTGTGAGAAACTGACAGAATCCGACAAAACGCGTTTCTTAGCAAGATTTACCTCGATTCCCCACCCCTCCCCCCCCCCCCCCCCCTCCCCTAGCGGGGCTTTACTTTGTACGTGTCTGTCAGTATTAATAATGCATGCCCTGCGGACCTATCTATGCCTGTTAAAATTGCTTACATTACTTTGTCAAACTTTGTCTGGAATGCTATTTGGCAAGTTACCAAGACGTGTGATCTTAGTATATCGTGTAACCAGCTGAAGGAGGTTGTATTCCACAAACGTCGTGGAATTGCGAACTGATATCGCCGATATCATGGCTGTTCAAAAGCAAACTATGCCTTCCGTTGCTTCTATTGTTTCTATTCTCTCCATTGTGTTTTACTGCGCCGGATTTTTAAGAGTTGAGCTGGAACTACACGAACAAAACAAAAGAATAAACGCTCTTGAAAGCGTTCGCGGAAGCCAAGTCGCCGTCAAACAACGCAGACATGAAGATAACCAAGAATGATCGTGGTAAGTGTGTCATATGTAACCTAAAGTTTACAAGCTGTGGTACAATCAAGGAATACAATCAACAGAAACAAAGCTTGGTCGAAATAAATCATGCGACAACAGATCTGCGTTAACACAGATAACAAATGACTCCGTTTCTGCTTGTTCTGTTGTGCAGACGCCAAGAAAACCGAAGGTTAGCAGGTCAAGTTTTTTTCAACCCGCCGCAAACATTTTTACATGAAAATAATAATTGAAATAATTTTTTGTTCAGCCAAGCTTGACACAATGAGCCCTTTCTCTTTTCAGTTTGGTCAAACTTAGAGCTAGAGAAAGAGTCTATTTTCTATAGTCCTTGTATCCAGGGAAATGAATAAAGGATATATTGTCTACGGAAGCCCCAAATACTGCTACTGGCGGGAAGTCATACGGTCACGTTCACTTTGTAATCGATATGTTCCGAAATTTGATGACTCAATGACAGATGGATGTCAAGGAACAAAAAGATTTTTTTTCGCCTGCCATTTTTTTTACAGCCTCTAAAGCTAGTCGACGGAATCTTTGAAGTTTCGTTGCGCTTGCAAAAGTTTTGGTTAGTGCAACAAATCGTTGGCACTAGAAATGGTTCCCGCTGACAGATATTTTGACAAAACAAACAACATTTCGCGGATTGCGAACAAGCCAGGAAGTAATGTGCTGCCCCATGTGTAAAGATGGTACGGTGTGAGACATAAAGATATCACATGGATATCAGCGCACTAACCCCTGATACAATTACCTCACAAGTCGTCTGACAGTAGTCCAGATTTAGGATTTTTTTTCTGATTGGTCATAAAACAAAAGAATCTTTTATCCCGCCCATTTCATTGGTTACGGGATTGATATGTGACTTTCAGTGCAATTTCAAGCCCAAAGCCTGGAGGCCGCCGAGTAATGCTGGTATACTGCAAGTCTTATGGCAAGATTTTACCCGGAGGCAGTGATCTTGAACGGCTATAACTTTGTCTTTTCAAGATTTTTTTCGCAAATCTTTCAAAAGAGAGCAGATGGAATGCATTTGGAAGATCATCTGATAAAAAGAACGAGATGTCATTCTTCCGACTCGATCTGGCAAGAGCGTCATTCATCAATTTCATTCCAAAAGTGTCAAAAACATATTGTAACTTAGCAGTAATTTACAATTTTTACAGCGCTTTTAACGCTTTCTACATGTAAGCAGCAGACTCTTTTAAATGCCATTTTTGCCTTCTTCCTAGAAATTCAGTCTCCTAAACTTAATAGACACAGCCGTCATATCGATTCAACAAAGAACTCGACGGAAGATGAACACACAGCAGAAACGATGCTCAAAATCAACAAACTTTTATCTGAGAGTAGATTATATCTCTGTCAGTCGAACGGTGTTATGTGCTCATCAGGTCTCCCAGGCCCTCCCGGTCTGCCTGGACCTAGAGGACACAAAGGAGCTCGAGGACGAAGAGGACAGAAAGGAAGGAGTGGAAACAAGGGAGATAAAGGTATTATGGGATCACCAGGAAAGAGTGGTAAGCAAGGTATTATGGGACCTATAGGACTACAGGGAGAGACTGGAAACAAAGACGAGAAAGGAGACGTAGGACCCGCAGGCGTGCCTGGAGCTAAAGGTGAACCCGGTGAATCGATATCATCTCCTGCTGTTGTTGTTTCTCCTGTGACGTTGACAGTGAACGAAGGTGGAACAGCCTCGTTTCAGTGTTCAGCGAGCGGTAATCCTGAGCCCGCAGTAATGTGGAGTAAATTAAACAGTCCGTCTCAAATTACTCGGTCGGCGGGCTGGAGTTGATGAAGGTGACCGGAAGTGACTCGGGTGTGTATCAGTGTTTAGCAACAAACATCCTGGGGAATTTACAGGAAGTGGTGCGATTAGTAGTAAATGGTGAGTTTCTGGTTATTTTGAATGCTGACATAAAGCTTTCCAATGAAATAAGTTCAGTTCAGTCACACAAAGCTCTTTTTGCAAATCAAGTTGGAAGCACAAAACACTTGCTTTTCAGTATCTGGTATTTTTCAATACACTCAATTTAAATTAACGCAAGTGTTGGGTGGGATTTTTCTTGGAGAAAGCCACACTTTTAACCTCCTCTAAAACTTCGATAAATATCGAGGTCGATTTCTACATTTCCGACCTGTTGAAACCATTTTATTCTGGTACGGTGAATTGAAAAAGTTACCGTAAAAGAATACTCAGAGAAACTAGGTTGTATTTGGTTGTTCCGAGCTCTCAGTTACCATTTCCTATACAAATTCGTAGAGCTACTTAATTTCGCGGCTTCCAGTTAAAACTCCAGGTTTTCTTTAGCTATCAGTTAATCTCGGCAAATTTAAGTTAACATTAACTTCTCACCTGCTTATGTTGCACCAAGAGAAAATGACGGGACAGAGAGGAAAAGCTCATGGCGTTGGACGGGATATGTCATGTCCACGAAAGTTATTTTTAATTTAGACGAGCGGAAGTCTCGGTTTTTTTCTGGCGGAAGTCTGTTTTCCGAGACGTCCGCATGCAGTCTTGCCCCGCTCTCAGGTTGTTAGTGACACTCCATCCGCCATTACATGAAATCTTTGCTTTTCTTTCAAACATCAGACCGAGGCTGGACCGGGAGCCTCATTCTCTGTCCCCTCATTTTCTCTTGGTTGCACTCAGTATCGCAGCAAAGATGTCAATCTAATTAGGCTTGAAGGTTCAAGTAATACCTGATTATTTCTCAGAGCTCATGTGTGACCACTTCAAACCGCTTGCAAATTTAGCAAACACTTTTTATCACTTTTGGAAAACCTTGATCTACTTAGTCTCGTTCATTTGTTCGTTTGTCCGTTATCCTAAGTAAGTTTTATATAACAACCCCTGCCACCTTTTCCCAATTATATATTCTAGACCAGCACATTAACAAATGATCAAAATTTTATGGGATGATGATAATGATAATCACGTGTCAAAAATTTCTTGTTCTCAGAATGAAAATAACACATTACAGCCATGTAGTAAGAGTTTGCCGTAAGGCGACCGTTTGTATTTTCGGTTAAATCCAACCCTCGTCCATCCAAACAAATCCAGACAATCATAAAAGCAGCTTTTGATTTAGTTGTAAGAAAACGAAAAAAGAAATCCGCTCTATCCACATCACTGTCAGGTGACTGGATACCCGCTCCCAGTGGTAACCTGGAGGAAGTCGATTGGCCAGTTACCCCAGCAAGAGCGCACTATAACAACAGTGTCTTACAAATTTCTGATGTCCGTAAAACTGACTCTGACGTATATACTTCTGTTCAGCGGTCAACCTTTTAGGAAATGTTGAAAGGAAAACTCAACTAGTTGTAATTTCCCTTCCTGTGTTTACCGTTAAACCACCTGACAAAGTTGCTGTTGGTATTGGCGACACTTTGACGTTAAACTGCAGCGCTCGCGGTGATCAGCGACCAGTCATTAGCTGGAAAAGACAAGGAGCTGCACTGCCCGTGGCAAGGAGTCGCAGGACAAACAATGCCCTTATCTTAAGAGATTTGAAAGAAGAGGATGCTGGGATCTACATTTGTGTGGTTACAAGTGCAGGGGTGTTTGATATCGAGACTATAACTGACGTTCAAGTTGGAAAAAGAGGTAAGTTATTTATGGAACAAATTTATTTGTTAACATCCGAGTTATAGACTACGGATATTTAAAAAGCAAAACGTGATTCTCTCAGTTTCGAGTATTTAAACAGGAATAAAAAGGACTGGTTGAAATTACTTTAACATCTTTCCCTAATTAGCAACACAGAGTAAGTGGCAAATACAATTCTTATCAATTCTGTGTATGGCGAACAAAAATGTTAGAAAATAAACTTGAAATGGAAGTAAAAAGTTATCGTGTTTTGCTTCTACTGAAAGGTTAAACACTAACTAATGCTAGAAGGAGCCTCTATCAATTATCACAGTTAAATAACGACATTGCTAGTGAAAGTTCTTACAGGATTCTGTTGTGAGAGAAAAAGGCAGAGAACGTTAACGCAATTTGTTTTCAATGTAGATTCAGTTAAGCGAATTGTGTAATGGCTTAGAAGAAAACCTTGAAAAAAAGTACTATTTTTATTGTTTGACGAATCTCTGCAAAGACAGAATTTAACTGTGTTTTCCAGGGTTTCTCCTCTTTTTGAAGTCCGAAGTGGTATACTTACTATTTGAGAGAGAAAGTAGAGACATGACACTGAATCATATTTAAATCAACCTCTAAATCCCAAACTTTGCGACTGCTTCTTTTTATGATAACACATAATAAAAATATTTGTTTAGCGCCAAATCCACCAAATGTCCATGTCGCCTCACATTAAAAGTTATTAAAAAGCGAAAAGATAGGAAAACAACGATATTAAGGTGGCTGAACACAGCTTTTGATACCTCTGTTTCATTTACCTTTGCTTCTAAAACCCTTGATCCTTTGGTCGCCAAAAATGGCAGCAAGCAAGTTAACAACACAAACTTCAACTTTTTGATAATTAAGCTGTCGTATGTGCCGTTACCATGGCAACATGATTAATTATAAACAGGCGTTTAAAATCGGTTTTGTTTATTTGCAGAAAATCTAGTCATTAGATTTTCTTTATAATTTGCATGCAACAAGCTTGTAACGATACTCACATGTTAGCGCTATTTTAATAATAATTTAACAAACAGATCTTTAATTATCCCTCGTTGAAGGTTCACTGGCATATCTTGAATTTCCTTTGTTAAATTTTAATTTTTTTTTAATCCTCCAGTTATTTATTTCCTAAAGTATTTTCGCTCTAAATTTCGTGAAATTCTAATGAGTGGTTCTCGAGAAATAGGCGTATCTCCGAAAGTCAATTTTTCACTCAATCGCAATTTTTTCGACTTACTACGCATGCGCTGCATTTAACTGGGTTCCTTCGGTAACAAACAAAAGCTGGAAATTGCTGGGTTCTTTGCATCGTTACCTTTTCTAACGTATCTTTGTAATGAAAGACTAAAGCCATCAATACACTGCTTTCAATTATAGAGAAAAATAACACAGATAGTGCGAGTGTTGAGTAAATAAAATGATCGCTCTATTGACGGCTTGTTTGTTGTTGAAATCCTTGTGCACGTGCTGAATTGCATCAGCAAAAGCGCGCGCGAAAACTGTGTTCGGCCACCTTAACTACCATCATCACCGTCGCCGTCATCGTCATCGCCATCATCATCATCATCATCATCATCATCATCATCATCATCATCATCATCATCATCATCATCATCATAGGAATAAACTTAATTAACCATTTTAAAATTTTAGAGTCAGTTGAACCTATAGCAAACCAAATATTGCGGTTTTCATATAAACAATAGCCATCATTTCGCGCGAAAATATTAACTTCGTACTAACCGAGCGCGAGGGCCGTGCTGGGGAATATTGGCCCGAGTTCGTGACAGTACGGACCGAGCGCAGCGAGGTCCGTACAAAAACGACCGAGGGCCAATATTCCCCAGCACGGCTCGAGCTAGCTAGGTTAGTATGTAGTTTATTATATGGCACTAGTGTTTGTTTGTTTTAAGTTAAAACGCATTTCCGGTCACTTGAATACAAATGGCTTCCTCCGTGTGTTTTTGATGACGCGAGCAACTCAAAAAGAACAAGCTACCACGAGTTTGAAATCAAATTCAATGAACCTAAATCACGTTGAATATAAACAAGGCTTCAAGAACGATTTGTAACGGAATTTGTCACAAGTCTCAACAGCTGCAGATTGTTGAAATTTGGAAAATGGTTTCTGTTGATCCTGCATGGAATACTTGCGCATCACAAAATATGGATGAAGAAATGTCGAAGTTGGTTGCTGTGAAATCATTCAAACATATACACAGCTAATGAAGAGGCAGTCTTAGAGTCAATCCTCCGTCTCTCTCGATAACAGTTCGACGCTTCTTTTCATTCTGGACAATTCTGCGCTGAAAATTGGAAATTGTTGAGGCTTGTACTCTTGTCCGTGTTTCCTGCGTTTGTTCATACAGAATATTTCAGTAGACAAGAAGTGGTCAAGCTCCTTCGCAGGTAGGGTTTTAACTCTCACATTTGTCATACCGTTACCTTACAATTAGTGGAGAAGAGTTTTCAGATCAGTAGAATTCTCGTCCCCAGAGCCCACGATCCTTCTGGCTTGCGGCAGGAATCGAGAGCTCTGGGAGCAACCATTTCAGGCATGCGCCATAGATGCAGACTGCGTGAGACCGGATGGGCAGAAGTAAGTAAGTAAGTAAGTAAGTAAGTAATAACTTTATTTCAACACGATAAAAAGATCAGCATCGCTGGTGGGGTCGTGCAAACAATAATTACGGAGAAATAAAAATTACTAAAACATATATACAATCTACAATTAAGAATTAAAAATAAAATAAAGCCTGTCAGAAATATTTGTACCCAGGGATTCTGTTTTTAGTTATAGCTAACATTGGTTGGAAGTTTATTTCATCAGTGTCAAATTTTCGAAGACGGCGTTTAAAATCTTTCAAGGTTTTAGCCGTTGTTTCCTTGTTCGATAAACTATTCCATGCAATTGCTCCTCTATAACGTATGGAGTTCCTAATAAAATTTGTTTCAGGTCTGGGAAGAATGATGTCCTCATTTCTTCTACGGCCTGAATTCCTTTGTACAAATAGATCTTTAAATTCCGTAACGGTGAAACCTTTCATACATTTGAAGACAAACTCTGTTAGTCGCACTTTATACATTGTTTCCAAACTATCCCATCCAGTTCGCGTTAATACATCTTCAGCACTTATGTCCCATGGCAATCCGTAAACAATTCGTCCAGCCCTTGCATGGAGTTTCTCCAGGTTGTTTAAGTGCGTCTTGTTGCACGATCCCCACACTATCAGACCGTACGTAACTGATGGCAGTATCACCTTTGTGTAGAAGTCTTCCAATTGCTTTCGAGGGAGGAAACGCATGCATCGGAGTAGACTTAGCTTGGACGCGAAGGACTTCGCTACGTTTGTGGCATGATCTGACCAAGATAACTTATCGTCGACTTGTACTCCAAGGAGGCTTTCCGAAGTTGTCCATTTTATAATGTTCTTGCCAAGACGAAGAGCTTGGATAGGGCCAATGAATGATGATTGCCGCTGCACGATCATCGCCTTACATTTTTCTGGATGTGGTACCATCAAATACCTTTCGCACCATTTCTGAAGTTCGGCTAGGGCATGATTTAGAGTGTTTGTTAGCAAATCCATCGTTTCTGCAATACAGTATATTGTTGTGTCGTCTGCATACAGATAGGTTTCCGCAGACCGTAATGACTTTGGGAGATCATTTGTGAAAAGTGAAAATAACGTAGGTCCAAGAACCGATCCTTGTGGAACTCCGTGGGTCATGATATGTGTATCGGAGTCGCAACCATTGATTCTAACGAACTGTCTTCGTTCTGTCAGGTAGTTCTTTATCCACTGCCAAAGGTCCCCTCTGATTCCAAGGTCGTTAATTTTTTGTAGTAACATGTTGTGCGATACTGTGTCAAAAGCTTTAGTGAAATCAACAAACAGTATTCCAACATAAAGCTTTTTTTCTACGGCTTCTCTCCACCTCTCCGTTAGGTGTATTAAAAGCTGTTCTGTTGACTTTCCTTTCCTGTAAGCCCATTGTCTGCTGTCAAGTAGATTTTGCGTAACCACGTGATTGATAATGGTGTCAGCGACACATGATTCCATTAATTTGCTTGGTATACTGAGCATAGATAGTGGTCTATAGCATGTTCTATCTTCCTCACGCCCTTTTTTGAACGCTGCACTGACTCTGGCTATCTTCCACTGATCTGGTGGCTTGCAGGCTTTAGCACTGTGCTCAAACACGCCCTTGAGAGATGGGGCAATAGACATACCCGCAGACTTTAAAAGTCTCGCTGATACGCCATCTGGCCCCGTGGCTTTCCTCACCTTTAGCTTACAGATCTTTTCCTCAATTTCCTTCTGACTGATCTTAATACTGACCATAGTCAGCGTGTCTGCGTTATCTCTGCTATAAGCGTCTAATGGTTGGATTTCATCAGCGGGTCCAATCAATTTTTCGGCAACCATGCGGAAGTAATCGTTTAGCATATTTGCCTTTTCAATATCATTTGTTGTAAGGGTGCCATCGTCCCTCTTCAATTGGCGGGCTTGTCTATTCACCTTTGTCGTTCCTGATGCCTTTTTCAATAGTCTCCAATAAGCGGCGGCGGTTTTTACTTCGTCGAATAAATTAGAATAGTAATCAGCTTTGGCTTTTTTCGTCATTGTTGAAACTTTATTTCTAAGTCTTCTGTAATCATCCCATAGTAACGGATCATTTAGCTGACGTGCCTTCTTCAGAGCCTTATATCTTTGATTCATACACATTCTGATTTCTTTTGTTATCCAAGGGAGGCTGTTGCTGCGTACTTTTATTTGCTTAAATGGCGCGTGTTCATTACACAGTTCTGTGAAGAGCAGGTTCCATGCATAGTAAACATCAGTGGGATCGTCAAAAACTTCACAGACTTGAAAGGGCGCACGGGCAATGTCACTTTGGAAATTCCTTTCACTGAATTTGTTGAAGTTTCTGATGGTGATTATTTTGGGCGGGTCTCTTGGGATGCTAGCTGATAAAGTTGCATAAATCATGTCGTGATCTGAGATACCCAGGGGACATGTACCCTTTTGTTTGACCAAATCTTTCCTATTCGTGACAATAAGGTCAATCAATGTTTTAGAATGGTTAGTGATTCTTGTTGGCTTTTCTATCACGTTCTTCAGATTAAACTGTTCGAGTATCCCTTTCATCTTGTTTCCTTCGTACGATGTGTCTCCACGTTCGCTCTGAAGTAGATTGGTATTAAAATCTCCAAGAAGTACTATGTTTGAGAATTTTATCCAGATATTTTCAATTAGTTTTGGAAAGACTGTGAAAAATTCACTGTTATCATTCGGTGGCCGGTATATAACCCGTATCATGGTATCCCTTGAGCCAGCCTTAACTTGCAGAGATATCCCTTCCACTTTATCATCCTCTAAGTCCGGTCGGTGGATAACTTTTAACGACTCGCGATAGTATATCACACAGCCCCCACCTCGTCTTCCTGGTCTGTCTCTACGAATGCAGTTATAATCTTCAATATTTATTTCTTCATCGGCGATTTCGGTTGTCAAATGCGTTTCTGTTACTCCGAACACATCAAATCGGCATAGTTTTAAAAGGATTCGTAATTCATCCACTTTTCTCCTCAAGCCACGAACGTTTAAGTGTGCTATTTTAAGATGTTTTACGTTGGTAGCAAGTTTGTGAACTAAATCCTGTAGGTATTCATCTTTGTCGTCTTCGATTTGATTTCTGCATTGAATCTGTTGAAGAAATTCTGTGTCGTCGATTTCGCTAAATGGCAGTGAACCCAACGCACTTTTCCATAAGCAGGAGGAGCATTCCCAGTAATAATTTACCCTTGCCGAAATTTCGCGGTGTAGAATAGGTGTAATTGAACTACACTTGATGTGGGATTGTAATTTACACGTCGAGCATTCGAGGGCTCGGTGGCTTCTTGCTACCGGTTTACCACATACTGAACAGGGGTTTCTGATATCGCCCGGGTTCAGTTCAACATCTCCTGCTCTGATTATTTCCACGTTAAATGTAGCGTTTGAATTGAAGTAATATGCTACTTTTCCTTTTAAGTATCTCCGCTTTGTGTAGGTTTTGATTGCGTGCCTTCTCGTTTCGTCTGTTATTGGTATTCTCTGCTGCACTTTGCTGCTGCATTTCGTAAGAAATTCTTCGCTGAAACTGTCCTCCAAAACTGTAGAGCCCGACCTCGGAGTCTTGTAGTTATCGTTAGCTCTTCTGCATGCTACAGTTGGATTGAAATAGCTCAATACGAGTCCAACCATCAGAGCAAAGAGTCTAGCGTTCG
>JAHPZR010011318.1:0-12500 GCA_019787425.1 Platygyra sinensis | reverse complement strand
CTCGACATTTCCAGCCTTTTTTTCTCTATAGCAAAGACATCAGTGACGTCACCTATTGTTATTAATATGCCAACCAAGAACTATTGGCTGGTGAAACAAAGAGTTCTTTTGTTTAAAGTTTACAATGTTTGTAAACAAATATCTTTGCTATTATTCGACAATCGTTTTCTAATTAGCTTTCAATGGACCATCTCCAACTGCTGTGTGGTACAAATAAATGATTTATACTGTATTATGAGATGATATTTATAATAATTGAAAAATCCAGGTTCTTATAAGGGGGTTTTTACTGTATCTGAAACACCCGGCGTAAACTGCCGCTTACAAGCCCCTCGATTGTACAACCTTCGTAAGGGTTTGTTTAAATCTTTGGGGGCTTTATATAAAGCAGAATTAATAAAATTGAGCTAAAGCAGTCAAAGCAGTGTTAGTCGAAATACGCTTTTTTGGAGGGGGCTTATATCCTGGGGAGGTTATTATCGGAAGTAGCATTTTGTTTTACGGAGAGACAGGCCTATAACCGGAGGTGCTTATAAGCGGCAGTGCCAGTAGCTATTAGTTACAAATGTTACTCGGATTAAGTGCATTTTTTAGGGATGCATGTTAAAGTAGACTCGAGGACATTTTTAAATGATTAGAATCTTCATTAGTTCAAGTGAATCAATATTTGAGGCTTACGCCCCATGTAATTACACCACAAGTTAAGTAACCAGGACTAATCAAGGATGTTGTAGAGTACACGTGACTGGCACTAAGTCGCGGGAAAGCGCGGGAAGCGCATGTGACCAAGTTGCTATTGCATTTGGTCTTGCCTCTGGTCGGTTAGATAGGTGATGCCAGATATTTTTTGACCAATCGCAGAGCGTAGAAGAGTAACACCAGAGCACACTCGATTAGAAGTTTCTCTAAAAGAAACAATGCTTTGATAGAAACACGAATTTCGTGTGGAAATGCAGTGTTGTTTTACTAAGGCTACCTCCCAAAGTATGCGGTTACTTCTGTAAACACATATGTTACTAACATAAATTACAATCTTAGGAATATCGAGACTGATCTAGCACTTCCAAAGCCATACACAATTTTTTCTGAAGCGCAGCTTTAAGTATAGTGGTGCAATGCTCTGGAACAATCTTCCTATGAGGCAAAGACCGCACAGTCGCTTTCGGATTTCAAACACAATCTTGAACTGATATATATATATACATTGTTTATCTTTAATTAATTATCTTAAATCACATATATACTTTATTGTAACGTGTTTACCTATGCCCCGCCTGGAAACCAGCTTTTGTTGTGTGTTGCTAGCGTAGTGAAATGAAGTTGTATTGTTAACCCATCCCGTCTACACGTAACAACAACAATCGTATGAAACTCGTGTTCATTTGAACGCTTTCTGCAAAGTTTTTATATTCGTAAATGATAGCCTGCGTAGCAAGCGTTCCTATACGCGCGAAGAGTTTCGCGCCTGCCGGTCGTTCGAAAACTGGAGCGAAAACGAAAACGAAAACAACAGTCGAAAACAAATCAAAAAATATATCGTCTTCGTGCTCACAGTTGCGCGAGTACGGAGATGGAGGTGGCGTGGTCAGAATGAGGAGAAAGCAAAGCTCTTCTGTCGTTGGCGAAAGTTTACTACGGAGGCAACGTAATCTAGCAGAGACATTTTTGTGATCTCGTAGACAGGATAAACATTTACATTAAATTTTGTAATTACTAATTTAACACGAACTGAAGTCATTTACTCGTGGCTAATGTCAGCCTCGTGCCTAGGGGTCTTCTTTTGACAACGTTCAGGGAGGGTCTTGCTGGAGTTAAGTTGGTTGGCGAGACTTGGTCAAATGTTCACCGTCAGCTGAGAAATGCACGTTTTTGAAGTGATAGCTGAGACCTGAGATCCGCAAAATTTATTAATGGCTGAGAAGTGGCCTGAAATTAAGATGATATCTCAATGAAGTTTTAATAGACCCATGAGGATCTTCTTTAGGATTCCTTGTCTCGTTTTCATGTAGACTGTTTCTACATGCTTCAGTGTGCATTTATAGACGAAAACGTTCGCATTTTTTCCATGTAAACGATAAATTTGTAAAATACAATTAATTTGAAATAATACAGTATTACTATTTTTCTTCTGTTTGGTAGTTTATTGTATTTCAAGCTTTTCACACCAGTCCCGGCCCTTACTCAGCGATTGTAAGTAAGATTTCTACATAGCTTCTACATTCGCTCATCTCAGCCTTATTTCACGTAAGAATCCTTCGCTTCCTAACCTCGCGTGTCGTAGCCTATGCAGGATGACCAATTTCTCGTCTATTCATGCTGCTTGCATCGTTCATGACTCCTTTAGAATAGAATAGAATAGAAACTTTATTTATCCACGGGATCATTTCACTAAAAAGTGGTCTTCTATTGAGCCGTGCACATTAACCATAAATACTTAAAAACCTATATAACCAAGTACTTAAAAACTATAAGACTTAAAGTTTACGAAGTATTCTAACTATTTTCTTTAACTGAACTAACCGCGTTCCGCAGCAGATCCAGTATATGGAGAGTCGAATTAGTATAGCTTGACGTTTTCTTGCGGTTGTCTCTCAGAGTCGTATACAAGCTTGTTTTTCCGTACGTTTTCTCCTGGTTTCGTTGCCAGGCTTCTTTTCCATGATTTTTGTCTTCTCTACGCACATTAGGTGGCTGCACGCTTGTACTCTGAATTTTGCACTATATAAACAATAACCTCTATGTGGCGCGAAAATATGCTCGTATGTTTGTCCGCGAACATTATCTGTTCTGAACTTTGAAGAACAGATTAATATCTATGGACAAATATCCTAGCATACTTTTGCGCCAAATGAAGGTTATTGGGTGCACTTACACCCTTTTACACATATTTTTTGTCATGAAAAAAAATCAAGATGGATAATTTGCTATTCCAGGTGGGTCAATTATCAACAAACTTTACTTACAATATTAAGTAAAGAAATTAAAAACTGAGCAAAGGGTCAAGTTTACAATATTAAAGGTGATTTCCAGTCCGTACTGCCCAGTCTCAGAACCCTAATGTTTATAAACATTATAAACGGCTCGATGGAATGCGAATGGATGTTATTCGTTAAGAACCACATACCTTATCTTTGAGACCTTTCAAATTCTCTTTCCAACAGCTTCATTGAGTTTTTACAGCTGTGAAGTTGTTTCATGAAGTGATATGAGAATGAACGAAGTATTAAGCTTCGACCGCTTCGTATCCATAATGGTTGTTTTTAAACTTTGAATTTACTTCATGTCAGTAGTTGCGAAATGTTTACATTTTGTGATGTCTTACATGAAGCAAAACAAAAAAAACATAAACTTTTGAGAGTGCGCAGTACGGACTGGAAATCAGCTTTAAGTAAAGAAATTAAAAACTGAATAGTTAGACATTGTTAAATTAAAAAGAGAAGCATAATTGGTAAATACATCAGTAGCTGTACCAATAAGATATAGGAGCAAATTAGATACTTAGGTAATTGGATTAATTTGTTTTAACTGTCCAGTGTTTGAGTTTGGAGGAAATATTTTCGACATCAAGATAAGAATCTTCATTGTCTAGAATCTAAAATAAAGACGTTTTTCATTTGTTTTTTAAAGGAATTCTTTGATAATGCTTTAAATTCATTTGGTATCTTTTTCCAAATTTTAACACCAGCACGTGACAAAGCCCGGCTTTTTTGTAAGTTAAGTCTGGAGTATTTTGTACTAAAGAGATTCTACTTGGATGATCGAGTATTGTAAGTATGAATGTGTTTATTATCTTTCAAACATTTTTCGCAATACGCGTTGTTTCGAAAACTGGGGAATATCAATCGGATACTCCCCTGCGGGCTTTTTACCACGAAAAACTTCGAAGAAGGAGTTGAAGCGTTGGACACGGCCATTGCAGACGTCTGCATGCAGTCCTGAACTACTGGCTCTCGAAATTCGTACAGGAAATAAGCAACTTTTCCGGGGAGCGTTACTTTCTCGTTCGTTGTACTAACTTAGCTGTGATATAGCTCATTTACATAATTGGCATGTAAATTTGAATAACAACACTTACACATCCTTAGCCTCGCATTCATGTGAAAAATCCCTTGTCTGGAAACATGAACACGAGGCTAAGAATGTACAAAGTATCATTCAAATTTAGAAGCCATTTATGCAAAGGGTCTATTATACCACTATCACTGTAGGATAGGCCTTTTGCAACAAACGATCACATGGTACAATATCCGCCATGCTGGAGAGCAAGCTCATTATTATTCCCGCACTGGAACAAAGAGACCGATGTAACCTTAATTTTTCTAAGTGTCAAGCACATGCCGATTTTATAGTATGCACAAGCCCGGTTATTTCGTCGTCTTGTAAACAAACATATTTTTTGGAATCGCTCTGCATTTCTAAAGAAACATCAAATATCATCAAGTGGTTTGAAAGAATCTTCAGTGGAAATTCTGTGAAAAATTCTGAATGCCGGGCATTTAGTCCTTTTAAGACCTTGCCCAGCTGCCGGGCTTTGAGACACAGCGATAAGTTTAACGTCTAAAACCACTCAGCTGCGCCTCGTGGTTTTTAACCCGATAAAACGGGCTAGAAAGGCGAAACAATCGCCAATACTCAAAAACAAAACCAAAGCAATTATCGCTTTAATGGATAGTTGAAAATAAGCCGTGACAATCTTAAGACGGTTCCTTGACGTAACGGTGACTTAGTTGTAAAGGTTAAGAATGCCACGATTATCCGTGACCATTTTGCTCCCAGGCTAAGGGAGGTAGAGGAGGGAGAGCCTGGAAACGATATTAGTCCAAAGGCAATTGCAGAAACGTGAGAGGACTGGGAAAGAGTATGGTTGTTTTCCGTTTGTTTAAACACGGAGCGATCCTATATAACGAGGCTGAGGTGTTCAGCCTGTCAATCACAAATCCCAATGGAAGGCCAATGGTCCCATTTGATTGGCTTATTCACTCAAGTCTAATTTTAGCGAGTTGCCACAAGATTCTGTTATTCTGCCGGTTTTCTGCGGTTGAGAAATAAATTTGAAAACTAAAATTCTTAAAAAAAATACAGACTGCGAAAGTAATTTATTTTATCTATGGTAATATGGTTATTCTGCAGCCAGTTATCTAAAAGAGATTCCGTAAGGTCATCGTTAGCAGCTGTTGAACTCTTGCAGCTAAATATTAATTCAGTCGGCCTTTTACGAACGTAATCAGTTGTTTTATGTCATTCAGCCCTGAGTCTTCATTTCCTTTCTAACGTCAATATTCAGGCGAAATCTCACTTTGCCATTTTTCAAGTTCTGTTGTTTCTTCGTAGTACTTGTTGTTTCCAATTTCTTTGATCTGAATATAGAACAGTTTGAGGAATAACTCAGTGTTATTCAATTTCCATTTTGTTTGCACCATCATAACGCTCATAAACTGAATAATTTTAACTAAAGTCACGCTAAACAGCTCATTTTCACTTTTGCTGGTAATTTTCAAGCATATACTGGCAGCACAAATATCAGCACTATCGATCGCCAATGAACTATAGCTCTTCCCACAGTTAACATCGCAATTTAGTTATGAACTGCAACTTTTTACACCTGCCACGGTCGGCTTTGAAGACTGCTGTAGAGCTTGAGTTAAATTATTTTTAACATTGCAAATTTTGTTATTTCAATACTGCTCACAAACAAAACATTTCCCTAAAAGCCTGTGCATGTCTCCACAAATCCATTTCCATGTGTTAATATTACAGATCTCTTCACTTTTACTAATTTAGACTAAAAGAAGCACATTTACGGTTTCTTGACTTTAAAAATTCGAGAATATTGAAAAAAGCGGGTACGCGCGTAATAAACTGCAAATTTGCCAAGGACAGTTCGATACGTGCAACTTTGTTTAAGGGTAAAGTTCATTAGTAAAATCCAACTAGTGGTCTATTATCAATGCTGCGTTCTGATTGGTTGAGCTACTAGTAGGCTATTTGTTATAGCCCACTAGTAGCGAAAAGCACCGGCTTTGAAAACCAAAACAATGGCTTTAACTAGCGAAAGATGGTTTGGCTCGATATTTTTTTGACCAACTAGTTAGTTTTTACTAAAACAATTATTCCTCTCGCCCTCATGGGCTCTGAATCAATAGCCCAGTCGGCCTTCGGCCTCATGGGCTATTGACTCAGAGCCCATGAGGGCGAGAGGAATAATTGTTAAATAATGCGTGGGAAAATCATTGGAAACCGTTATTTGCGTTGATCTGTTAGAATTCCACTAAAACAATTAGATTTTTCGCTCTCGATTTCTATGAGGCGATAGTTGATTCGTCCTTCGGCCTCATCAACTATCACCTCATAGAAATCTCGAGCTCATAATCTAATTGTTAATTAGTACCACCCAACTAGTGGTCTAATGCAAATCCTGCATTTTGATTGGCTACGCTACTAGTGGTCTAATGGTAATAGTCATCGAGTAGCGAAATTCGCCGGTTTTTCTTTCGTTTTTTCCCCCAAATAAATATTTCTTCAACTTGCATTCGCTAACTTTATTACTGCCTTTTCTGTCCGACTAGTTGGGTGATACTAAAACAATTAGACCCTTCGCCCTCAAGGGCCACGGGTCAATAGCCCATGAGGCGAAGCCGAATGGGCTATTGACCCGTAGCCCTTTCGGGCTACGGGTCTAATTGTTAATTAGTACACGGCTGACGCCACTCTTACTCCTTTGGAAAATAAATTTTGGTTTGAAAATTCAGCGAATGCGCTGGGGAATTATTGGATTATTTATCATAAAACAAATAACGAAGCCTCGACTGTGCTTTGTTCTCTTGTAAAGCACCTAGGAAGCGGTAGAGCACTCAAGAAGTGGGGAAAAACACTCGACTACGTCTCTTGTTTCCCCTACACTTCTTTCGTGCTATACCGCTCCTTGCGTGCTTTACAACAGAACAGAGCACAGTCGAGGCTACTTTATTTGTTAATTATATTTAATGTGTCCCCTTATTAGTATGGGTTTCTCCCAGCTTACATAGTTTGACACAAGTTTCTATTCTATTCTATTCTGTTCTATTGGGCGTTATTTTTTTCTCCTTCTTTTTCCGTGCTGTTAAAAAATGAACAACTCATGACATGTTTGATCTTACTTCCAACATAGTAACTTGCGACCTCTCCAGTCGCCTGGATAAGTTAACCCTAGGAGGTACCCCCATCGTGGGACAAAGAGCAGGGGGAGAGGGAGAGTTGAGAAGGCGTTGATGAAGGCCTCATAATAAAAGCGCACTAATAGTTCTTTCATATTCACTGTGATTGATTTCCATTGCCTTCCGGTCTTTGTTCGTTCCAGGCTTTCTTCAAGTTTTTGAAAGTAAAAATCACGAACCAGAAATTAAATAGATATTCCTTGTTCGAATCGATAAATTGAAATAGGAAAATTGGCATCCGAATTTCAGTTTCCGTCCAACACTAGAAAGACTAAACACTGAAATACAAGCTGGAATAATCTTGAGGGGGATAGTGGGGTGTTTGAACACCGCAATACCGCAAAAAATTTCAGCAAATACCGCAGTAACACAAAACAGAATCGCCTAATATTGCGACACTTCACTACGAAGTCGAAACGCGATATCATAGCGAAACCACTACTCTGTTTGCAGATTTAGAGCATTAACCTTTTGAATTCTGAGCACGCATATACGCGTTCTAAAATGGTCGTGTTCTTTGTACCACTTGCGACGTCATCAATGTCACCAGATATTCTAGGTACGCAGATGGTAGACCTAGGAAAGCTAGCCTGCGTAGCAAGCGTTTCCGTGGAGCAAAGAGCGAAGAAACGGGGTTTTCGGCGTTTTTTCCGCGCGAAAAATGGGGCGAGAGCAAAAATAAGAAGGAAGGGGTGGGGGAGGGGAAGGAAGGAAACGCGTTTCTTCGCTCTTTGCTCCACGGAAACGCTTGCTACGCAGGCTAGGAAAGCTTTTATCCGCACAACAGTCGGTGTTGGATATCGACGGCATTCTGACGTATCAAATCGGTATAATAACTCGCCTAAAGTCTCCTGTGTATACCGAGAAAACACAAGTGATTCGTGAGATATTCTATGGTATACCATTCCAATTATGGCGTTCCATAACTAGTATGTATTCATTTATAGTTTTGAAGTTTTAGTTGCGTATTGCCTTTCTTCAGTAGTGTATCTTCTATTTAACAATTAGATTATGAGCTCGAGATTTCTATGAGGTGATAGTTGATGAGGCCGAAGGCCGAATCAACTATCACCTCATAGAAATCGAGAGCGAATAATCTAATTGTTTTAGTAGAATTCTTACTAAAAGTAAGTTCAAATAACGGTTTCCAGTTATTTCTCAACGTATTATTAAACTTTGCGCCTTAGAAAGATCGCTCGGATGAATTGTCATTCGAAATTGAAGTTGTGTACGCGCGCTTATCATTTTTTCGGTAATTTCAACTTTTTTAAGTCAATAAACCGTAAATGTCCTTCGATAAGTCTTCTCAGGAATTTAATTATCCTTTTCCATCAAAAGTTTAAGCTAAAACTTAAGCAAAACGAAAAAAAATCGTCATTTTGTAAACTAGCTCCAGCCACTGCACACTAATGGCTGATAGTGTGTAATCGCTCAGCCAATCAGATTACAACATTTGCATTAGTATACTAGTGGAATTCTACTAATATTATATAGACAGGAGTGTTTTACTGGGAACTAAACCACTCGTAGATTCCATATGCCACTTCATCCGGGACCCGAGTGGCGTATTTTCCGTATGTCACCTTTGTGAGTGTCATATCGTTCAATGACGTCACGATTCCCGCCTTTTGCTTTTGTTTGTCTCTGAAATTGTACTTAAATTCGTTGGTGTATGATCGAAACATCTTCGGGTCTTCCTCGAAAGTCTTCGGCAATCTTCGGCAATCTTCGGGAATCTTCGGAAATCTTCGGAAATCTTAGGAAAATGTTCGGGAACGTTCGTCTGGCCTTCGGAACAATTTTGGAAAATCTTCGGAAATCTTCGGAAGGTGGTCGGAAATCTTCGGAAAATCATCAAAAACGCCGTCATCAGCATGTCTATATAATAAAAAGAACATTACACGGCGGCTTAAAGATATTAATTTTATTTTCTCGTGGCAAAAACAATATTTTACTCACTCGCTGCGCTCGTTCGTAAAATATTGTTTTGCCACTCGAAAATAAAATTCATATCTTTGCGCCACCGTGTAATATCCTCTATATCAATCTCCTTTTAAGTGTGATGTACAAGTGGCTGCATTTGTGAATGTACAAGTGGCTGCATTTGTGAATGTTTACTGCTACTATAATCATATTTTGATCCCCTTGAAGTTTTAAATATTTCAACTAGAATCCCACGAAAGATTAAAAACGCCGTTACCACGTGCAAATATCTGCATTAAAGTGGTTGACGAAAATCGCATCTTTCCTATCTAAGCCATATTTTATACATAATCACTATCTATGCCATTTTAAAACATCAGTATGAGAAAAAAAAACATGCTGTTTACTACAAATATCTCTTTTAGTTCCAAGTGTTTAAATATGCAAATTAGCCAAGTAATGACGTCATACACTCAACCAAATTTTTATCAGAAATGATGAAGAAAGATATCTCAGCCAGTTTGTATCAGATATGTTTGGTTCTTTACAGTACGATTGTGCTACAAGTGCTCCACAATATCTAAATTGTTACGCTCATGTCGCAGAGTAGAATCTTACTGCAAAAAAAAAAATAAAAACAAAAAAAACAAACAAACGTTTCAGATAAAAATTGGTTGTGATATCTTTTTCAATCATATTTTATCAAAATTTGGTGACTATATGACATCATCTCTTGGCTAATTTTATTTCTTATACATATATAATAAGAATATATCTGGAACGAAAAGACTACTTGTTATTTTTGAAATGCCTTAAATAGGAAAGATGCGAATTTCATCATAGTGGCACTTAAAGAAATAATAATAATATTGGAGCAAGAAAGGGTCTTCACCAAGGAAACTAATCGTAAACATCATTTGCTTTTATCAGAATGAAAGTTCCAGTGAAAAAGAGACTCATTACACGGAGGCGGACATACAGAGAGTTCGACAAGAAGCGGAAGAGAAAGTGAAACGACGGCTAGAGAATGAACGAAGACTACGCGAAATTGAAGAAAGATTGCGCATAGAACGAGAGGAACAGGAAAAAGAGGCGAGGCGACGCGAACAATATAGACAACAGCTGGAGAGGGAAATAGCAGAAGAAGAGGCGAGAGTGAGAGAAGAAGACCAAAAACGTCTACAGCTGGAGGCAGAGCTTTGTCGACGCCGGTATGAATTGTCCAATTACATGTTTGGTAACAAAACCGGGCTTGATAATTTCCTGGGACTGCAAATTGAAGATGTAACCCAGCTTAGGTAGGATCGGGGTGTGTGGCCCAACGGGATCAGGAAAGACTTTGTTTATCGACACGTAAGTAAGTAAGTAAGTAAGTAAGTAAGTAAGTAATAACTTTATTTCAACACGATAAAAAGATCAGCATCGCTGGTGGGGTCGTGCAAACAATAATTACGGAGAAATAAAAATTACTAAAACATATATACAATCTACAATTAAGAATTAAAAATAAAATAAAGCCTGTCAGAAATATTTGTACCCAGGGATTCTGTTTTTAGTTATAGCTAACATTGGTTGGAAGTTTATTTCATCAGTGTCAAATTTTCGAAGACGGCGTTTAAAATCTTTCAAGGTTTTAGCCGTTGTTTCCTTGTTCGATAAACTATTCCATGCAATTGCTCCTCTATAACGTATGGAGTTCCTAATAAAATTTGTTTCAGGTCTGGGAAGAATGATGTCCTCATTTCTTCTACGGCCTGAATTCCTTTGTACAAATAGATCTTTAAATTCCGTAACGGTGAAACCTTTCATACATTTGAAGACAAACTCTGTTAGTCGCACTTTATACATTGTTTCCAAACTATCCCATCCAGTTCGCGTTAATACATCTTCAGCACTTATGTCCCATGGCAATCCGTAAACAATTCGTCCAGCCCTTGCATGGAGTTTCTCCAGGTTGTTTAAGTGCGTCTTGTTGCACGATCCCCACACTATCAGACCGTACGTAACTGATGGCAGTATCACCTTTGTGTAGAAGTCTTCCAATTGCTTTCGAGGGAGGAAACGCATGCATCGGAGTAGACTTAGCTTGGACGCGAAGGACTTCGCTACGTTTGCGGCATGATCTGACCAAGATAACTTATCGTCGACTTGTACTCCAAGGAGTCTTTCCGAAGTTGTCCATTTTATAATGTTCTTGCCAAGACGAAGAGCTTGGATAGGGCCAATGAATGATGATTGCCGCTGCACGATCACCGCCTTACATTTTTCTGGATGTGGTACCATCAAATACCTTTCGCACCATTTCTGAAGTTCAGCTAGGGCATGATTTAGAGTGTTTGTTAGCAAATCCATCGTTTCTGCAATACAGTATATTGTTGTGTCGTCTGCATACAGATAGGTTTCCGCAGACCGTAATGACTTTGGGAGATCATTTGTGAAAAGTGAAAATAACGTAGGTCCAAGAACCGATCCTTGTGGAACTCCGTGGGTCATGATATGTGTATCGGAGTCGCAACCATTGATTCTAACGAACTGTCTTCGTTCTGTCAGGTAGTTCTTTATCCACTGCCAAAGGTCCCCTCTGATTCCAAGGTCGTTAATTTTTTGTAGTAACATGTTGTGCGATACTGTGTCAAAAGCTTTAGTGAAATCAACAAACAGTATTCCAACATAAAGCTTTTTTTCTACGGCTTCTCTCCACCTCTCCGTTAGGTGTATTAAAAGCTGTTCTGTTGACTTTCCTTTCCTGTAAGCCCATTGTCTGCTGTCAAGTAGATTTTGCGTAACCACGTGATTGATAATGGTGTCAGCGACACATGATTCCATTAATTTGCTTGGTATACTGAGCATAGATAGTGGTCTATAGCATGTTCTATCTTCCTCACGCCCTTTTTTGAACGCTGCACTGACTCTGGCTATCTTCCACTGATCTGGTGGCTTGCAGGCTTTAGCACTATGCTCAAACACGCCCTTGAGAGATGGGGCAATAGACATACCCGCAGACTTTAAAAGTCTCGCTGATACGCCATCTGGCCCCGTGGCTTTCCTCACCTTTAGCTTACAGATCTTTTCCTCAATTTCCTTCTGACTGATCTTAATACTGACCATAGTCAGCGTGTCTGCGTTATCTCTGCTATAAGCGTCTAATGGTTGGATTTCATCAGCGGGTCCAATCAATTTTTCGGCAACCATGCGGAAGTAATCATTTAGCATATTTGCCTTTTCAATATCATTTGTTGTAAGGGTGTCATCGTCCCTCTTCAATTGGCGGGCTTGTCTATTCACCTTTGTCGTTCCTGATGCCTTTTTCAATAGTCTCCAGTAAGCGGCGGCGGTTTTTACTTCGTCGAATAAATTAGAATAGTAATCAGCTTTGGCTTTTTT
>JAHPZR010011317.1:10000-12500 GCA_019787425.1 Platygyra sinensis | reverse complement strand
ATAGGCAGGCCAAACACCGTACGGTTCGTGGTATTTGTTCATTTGCTGTTTATTTTTCGGTCTTTTTACCTTTTCGTTGCTTCACCCTTGTTTATGAAGGACATTTTGTCTTGTGTTATAAGGAGAAAACTAGAGCTCTTACCTAGGTCGTGCTCCGGCAAATTTTAAGAGGTCATAGGTCTGCATGATTTCCGCTGTTATCTGCATGTCGCTTCGTTGAGTTTGACACCACTATAATTCTAATGCAAGACATGTTTTTAAGTCTCCAAGCATTCAGTATTTGCTTTTGAGGGACAAAATATGACGTTTACTGTGAATGTGTTGCTAACTTGCTGTAATATATTGTTGAGACAAACTGGACGAGATATGGCTGCCCGCAGCCAGGCGTGGAACTAACTTTATTGAATATTCGAACCAGCTAAAATACACGAGCCTAATTTGAATATGCTAATCCGTGACACTACTTTCCCACCAAAAAAAAAACAACTTAAAATATCAACTAGAATAAAAACAAACAATATATTAATGTCAACAGCACTGTTCTCAGTCAATCATTACAATTCCTCCCGCACAACTTCTTACAAATTCAATCTCACTACTGGCTTTCGAATTCTAGTAGAGCTTCTCAGAGGTTCTGAAGGTGACAATTAGGGACCTTACGCAAAACACGACGGCAACGGCGCCGAGAACGCCACCAAACAAAAGGTTTAATGAGCAGAACAATAGCCATGCACGTGCATTATAACTCTTTGTACATTTCTTTGCCGTCTCCTGCAAAACGACAACGTGAAATGACCAAATTCAGCGTTGTTTGGAGAACGTGAACCACAACGGCTAATTTTTCGTATTTCTCTTTGGAACTGAACGCATTCGTAACATTCAACTGAAGCATGTTTTAATACTAACAAACACACTGAATAGATCTCAATAAATGTGAAATTTCAAAGTAAAATAAAAACACATTTTTTACTAGGCGTCGTCCTAGCCGTCGCCGTCGTATCTGCGTAAGGTCCCTGTCATTTCCAGGTGGCCTTCAACTTCGGTTTCTTTAGCGGCAATAGGTGAACTAGCGATTGGCATGGTGTAGTCGTTACCCGACATTGATGGCACAAAACCACTTTGACTACTCTCCGCATCAGTTCGTGGAACACCACTTTCCTGGTTTTGAACACTAACAGGCCCCGGCACACTTTAAAATTCTTGCAAACAGCTTCCTTCCTCAAATGAGTTCCCCAGATCAGCTGACATCTTCTGGTTATCAAGTGCCCTGATGAGATGATCCGCATGAACACGCCTTGTCACAGCGCCCATCTGGACGAGATACCACCGATCTCCACACACCTCCAAAACAACACCTGGACTCCACTTCACAGACTGTGACGTGAATCCTCTGTCAGTAATACGGACCCGGACAGGCTCGTTCACCGTGAAACCCCTCTCAACCTGCGATTTGTCATGGTAAAGCTTCTGCTTCATCTGCTTATTCTCCACCGCTAGCTCCAGATTCGGTTTCAACAAGGTCAATCTGGTTCGCAATTGCCTCTTCACCATTAACTCAGCTGGGGTTCGCCCTGTCACACTATGCGGTGTTGAACGGTACTTGATCAAAAAGTTGGCTAGCCTATGCTTCATCGTCATGCCGCCGGTTCCCTGTAACACCTGCTTCTCCAGAGCTTCCTTCACCACGCGGACCAACCTCTCTGCGGCACCATTCGAAGCAGGATGGTACGGCGGAACTAAAATGTGCTTGATTCCATTCTGTCTTGTGAATCTTGCGAACTGCTCTGACGTAAATTGTGGACCATTATCTGAGACCAGTTGTTCTGGAAGGCCATGCTCGGCAAATATGAGCCTCAGCTCATCAATGGTGCGCTCAGTAGTGGTTGAGGTCATGTGCTTCACGTCTATCCATTTGGAATGACTGTCAATGAGCACCAGAAAATAGTCCTTTCCTTTCTGACAAAAGTCAATATGCACCCTCTGAAAGGGTCTTGATGGCCATTTCCAGGGATGTAAAGGTACTTTAATGTGACGAGAGTGATCATCGCAGTAAATTTTCCAATTTAAGCAACTGGAAAGAAGAAGCCTGAAAAAAAAAATCAGGGCTTCAACGGGATTCGAACCCATGACCTCTGCGATACCGGTGCGATGCTCTACCAACTGAGCTATGAAGCCACACATTGGGAGCAAGATCAATTTATTGAGTTCATATTTTCCCGTGCAGTGAAATGATGTGAAGTATATATGAAATAATTCATATTTGTACTGCGGTTGTAGATGAATGTGACGAGAGTGATCATCGCAGTAAATTTTCCAATTTAAGCAACTGGAAAGAAGAGGCCTGAAAAAAATCAGGGCTTCAACGGGATTCGAACCCATGACCTCTGCGATACCGGTGCGATGCTCTACCAACTGAGCTATGAAGCCACACATTGGGAGCAAGATCAATTTATTGA
This sequence comes from Platygyra sinensis, assembly GCA_019787425.1. Classification (NCBI taxonomy): domain Eukaryota; kingdom Metazoa; phylum Cnidaria; class Anthozoa; order Scleractinia; family Merulinidae; genus Platygyra; species Platygyra sinensis. Next base: position 10,044 of record JAHPZR010011317.1, on the reverse strand, counting down.
GTTCATATTTTCCCGTGCAGTGAAATGATGTGAAGTATATATGA
>JAHPZR010011317.1:0-5000 GCA_019787425.1 Platygyra sinensis | reverse complement strand
CAACAACAACAAGTGGACAAGTGTGGACAAAACAAACCACACTCATTATCCACTACATAGTGTGTTATCTGTTGGATAACGCGCGTTGTGCACAATTTGACCACACTTGAAGCATGATTTTTGAGAACAGGACTACATTTTGCTGCATCCTGATCAGAAAGCAGTTTTTCACGTACAAGAAACAAACCTTAAGAAGAATAGCGAAAAATAGGGAAACATGACATTGCACCACTTGCGATTTACAAGGGAATTGCCCATTATTTTATTGGGAATCACAAAAGCAAAAAATGAAATGAGGAAACACATCAGTAAATGACACTCGGTATATTTCACTCTAAACAGACCCACTAAGGGGAAAACCAACGTTTTGAAAATTTACAACTTTTTAAAAAACTATTGGAGTTGATTCCAGAAAAAGATCTTGGACTAAAGTAGGTCATTCAATAAATCAGGCAATTGAATTGCTCTCGAGGGTCATGTACAGCGTTGTTCCAGAAAGGCGTTGATATCTGAGACGCATCTACCACCGATGGTGTAATTAAGCAATACAGCACTTTTTCCTTGTTTAAGTAGCCTCATCTAAACACGAGGAGGTTTGGGAGAATTCGAGACAGTTATGCAAACCCTTTCTCAAAGATACGCGCAAATCTGAAAAGTCATAACCGTGTTTGCATACTATCATCTAAACACAGCTATCAACCAATAAGAGCACGTGTAGTAGATTAGTTGTTTTACAAAGGGAGATGAAGTTCTTTGAGCTTCTAAAAATATTACTAGTTTAAAATATATCCTGGACTACTAATGTACTTCCCATTTTGATGAGGGACATCTACACCGTATACGAGTTTAACAACTGAGTGTGTTTTGCCCAAGACGAACAGGAAAAAGAAACTACGTACTCAAGTACGTCTATCTGAGAAAGAGTGTGCGCAAAATGGCTGTTATGTTATGTTTGTACGAACCACCAGAGATAATGCACCTATCAGTGTCAAGCCCGAGGGGGGGGGGGGGGGGTCGGGCATATGGGGGGGGGATTTTGACATTTTCTAAAAAAAATTATCAAAATCCCCACCCCCGGGCGAAAAAGAGTTGTCGAAATTAGCAGAAACAAATGGTTTACTTCTCTTCTACTATATTAAATTGAAAGATCAAATGCATGATGTCCGATCAAAATCCCCACCCTGGGAATATACCCCACAGTCAAATTCCTGTGGGTTGCCCGACCGACCTCCCCCCCCCCCCCCCTCGGTCTTGACATTGATAGGTGCATAAACCTCGACAATAGCTCTCTTATCAAAGTTAAGCACGCGAAATCAGCGGACTCTCAATGAGCTTACGCCAAAACGAGGCTATCGGGTCTAGATTGCCATAAAATAAAGTGCAAGGAAACAGAGAGGGAAATTAGTAGGTAAATGACATTGAGGTAATATTTATCGACTTTTGAGTATCGTTATCCATGGTGAGGTATTGCATAGCTCTTGGGTGTCAAAATCGAAGTTCCAAAGCGGAATGTAGAGACTTGTCAGGGCATTTGCTCCCGCTGTCAAACAAGAATTTGCTGGCACAATGGCTGGTCATGGCTCGTGAAACTGCGTCGAGAGAACACTCCAGTGAACAAAACCTCTTACGTCTGTAGTCAGCGTTTTGAAGCTAATTGCTTCATAAAACCAATAGGAGGACAAAGAATTCGTTTGAAGCCCGATTCCATACCTTCAAAGTTCATTTTTACCGTCGAAAAACCAAAGAGGAAAAAGCCCGCCGATCGAACATCGTTGATTAGAACACAAAGAAAACAAATTAGCTTATAGAGAACTCGAAGCAGCATTCGGCCTCCGAACCTATTGATATTAAAAACAGTGTTGAAAACACTGGTTTGAAATCTGGTTCAGATGGTATAGAAACTGAACATCTAGAAAGTGAAGGTTTAGTTCAAACTGGAGATGAAAACTGGGAACATCAACTTAAGGTGGCCGAACACAGTTTTCGCGCGCGCTCTTGGTAACGCAATTCAGCGCGCGCACAAGTTTTGCATAAAAATTGAATAATTTATTTTCATGTAAGTAAGTTTATGGGGTAAATAAATAAATTCTTGTTGTTGTTGTTAAAAAAAACAAACATGGCATCAATACAACGGTCATTTTATTTGCTAGGTGTCCGCGCTATCTGTACTATTTTTCTTCACAGATGAACACAATGTATTGATGGTTTTACTCTTTTAGTACAAAGTTATGTTAGAAAAGGTAACAATGCAAAGAACCCAGCAATTCTCAGCTTTTGTTTGTTACCGAAAGAACCCAGTTAAATGCAGCGCATGCGTGGTAAGTCGAAAAAACTGCGATTGAGTGAAAATTTGACTTCTCGGAGATACGCCTATTTCTCGAGAACCGCTCAATTAGAATTTCACGAAATTTGACACGAGAATACTTTAGGAAATAAGTAGCTGGAGGATTGAAAAAATTGAACTTTAACAAAGGAAATTCAAGATATGCCAATGAACCTTCAACGAGGGATAATTAAAGACCTGTTTGTTAAATTATTATTAAAACAGCGCTAACTGGTGAGTATCGTTTCAAGCTTGTTGCATGCAAATTATAAAGAGAATCTAATGACTAGATTTTCTGCAAATAAACAAAACCGATTTTAAACGCCTGTTTATATTTCATCATGTTGCCATGGCAACGGCACATACGTCAGCTCAAATATCAAAACGTTGAAGTTTGTGTTGTTAACTTGCTTGCTGCCATTTTTGGCGATCAAAGGATTGAGGGGTTTAGAGAAAAAGATAAATGACACAGAGGTATCAAAAACTCTGTTCAGCCACCTTAAGTTAAAGGATGACGAAATGTCATGTTTACGTGACAAATGGCAAACTAAGGAGTGCGAATTGAACAAAGATACAAGTGCTGGAAAATCAACTTAATAAAGGAAAGAATTGCCAGGAAGAAGCTGGAATTATTGATTGAGAAGAAAGCCTTCAGCATCGAAACTGTAAAGGATATTGATAAGTTATTAAGATTTTACACTAGATTTAAGAACTATGAGGTGTTTTCAATGGTTCTTGACTTTCTGGGAAGGGAGACAGGGCTTACTTGGACTACCAAAACACAGACAATTAAGGAGAAATTAAGCACAAGTATAAACCTGGGCCTAGTAGGGCTTTGACTGTAGAGAATGAACTTTTGCTGGTGCTTTGTCACTTAAAAGTTGGCTTACTAAAGGAAGACTTATCAGCTAGATTTGGAGTGTGCCAAAGTGTAGTATCCCAAATTGTTAATACCTGGATCGTAATTATTTTCTTTAGATTCAAAGAACTTGATGTATTTCCTTCCAGAGAGATTGTTCAATTACATCTGCCTGAATGTTTTCGCAAAACTTATTCAACAGCTACTCTAATAATTGATGCTACAGAGATATACATTGAAAAGCCAAAAAACCCAGAGGCCCAACAAGTAACTTTTTCTTCATACAAAAATAGCAACACCCAAAAGGGGGGATTTCATGTTTCAACCCTGTATGGTGGCAGCATTTCTGACAAGAAACTAACCCAAATCTCAGGCCTGATAGAGAAACTAGTCATGTAATGTTCAAGTGAATATTCCATCAATTTGTTATAAAAATATTACAAAACTCAATGTACAAAGTGTTGTAGCTCAAAATGTTCCTGTTTCTAATCAGTGAGTAATTAGCATATGTTCCTGTCTCTAATCACTGAGTGCATATGCTTACAACTGAAATGTTGCCATTTGTGTATACTTACAGTATTGCTAGAGAAGAAAAAATTATAGAATTGTGATTTCAGTCATGTCATTCATTTGATTAATTTACTTAATCTAGTAAGCAAAAGAAAAAACCTCTTGGGTATGCTATTTCCAAAGAAAGGTGATTGGCATCATAAAACTTTTCCAGTTTTGGAACTTTGTCAGAAAGGAATTTGTTGTTCTTCTTCACATGTAAAATAAGTAAATCAACAGTGTCAGAGAGTACCAGATCACTCCAAGATGTTTCAGTGCAAAGCATCAGCTGCTGGACTTGGTAATAGAACTTGTGATTCTTGTTGACCACCAACCCATGAGAAGTGTCTCTATGTATACCACGTTTACACACTGCTTTCTTAAGAGATAGACCATCTGAAGATTCGCTTCATCTCCACTAGACTCCATCGACCTCCCCATCTGGAGAGGCCCCAAGGAAAGGATAACTCTGGGATATAACAAAACCTGTTTCAGTTACTTTGCAATCCAGTTTGTTTTCATACAGCCATATAGTGTTCTTTTCATCTTTCAGTCCCTGTTTCATTTTATTAACGTGACTTTGATACTGATTGTCATAATGTAAGATTTCCTTCATTGCTTTTGTTGGGCCAGTAGAATTGAGGCTTTATTAATGCTCTCTTGCTCTAAGAGGCTGTAATACGAACAGGTCTGTGTTCAAACCATGCTTGACAATGCAATTACTTTGAGCTTTAGTGGCAAGTGCAATGTTCTCCCTTTCTTGATTTTTTTTTGCCCGGTCAAAAATCTCTGTGAGTGAGACAGAGTGCTCTTTGATTGGAGAAAGTATTTCGTTTTATTTTGCTCAAGTTTTTCATCTGATAGTAGACAAAAGAAACCACAGTTTGGTTTCACTCTTTTGATTTTATCTAGCAGTTCTCTGTTGACCTTTTTCGAGTCATTGTTCCTTTCAGATGAACGTCTTGGATCATTCAAAGGCTTGACATTGTTCGTTTCTTCTCTTCTATAAATATTTTTTGAGAAATCAATTTAATGAACTGACTGAGTCAAGCTTCCTCTTTCTCGGCTGGTACCAAGTTTGCAGTCTTGAGGTACATGTTTCAAATTCCCGTGTACACACAAGTTTCACAAATTCTTCGAGTGCATAATAAAGAGCTGCTCTATGTTTGCAAGAGCCACATGGTTCTTTACCAGCTGGACAAGCACAGCTAGCAAATGTAATTTCACCTTCATGTTCACCATTATTACACAGTGAGAGTTTTACGTTAT
>JAHPZR010011316.1:0-13651 GCA_019787425.1 Platygyra sinensis | reverse complement strand
GGCATATATACAAGTCCAGGACCCGTACAACTCGTACGATTCGTACGGGTCGTGAAACAATATTTTACGAGTCGTACAGTTGGTAGACTGATTTTGAACTTATGTCATTCAGTCAGATATTAACTGATACAGCTTACAGTCGCGTTCCGCTTGGTAACACTAATTCTTATACTTTCCTCCACACAAATTCTTATAGTGATAGAGAATCTTTTAAAAATTTTCAAGTAAAATTTTCAAGTAAACAAATCTTGAAAGCTCAGTGCGTTGTGCCGGAAAAAAAATTATCACCTTGAATTATTAACATAAGTTCACACATTATGCGTGGGTACGTGTGACAAGAAAACAACAATAATTTTATAGTCTTCATTAAAAGAAGTCAGGGTTTTTGCAACTACACGCCCACTATATCAAACACATTTAGACTCAATTAAAAAGGTTTCGAGGGCAATTTATTGAACAAATTCGCGTTAAAGCCATAGATGAGAGTGCTTCAAGTGAATGCTAAAGTTAAACAACGCGTGTAATCGAACAAAGTCACACAACACAGTCACACAACAGTTTTTACAGGTGGTTGAAACTTTACAGGGTAAAAGCCGTGGATGGTTTTTAAAGTGCCTATGAAGTAAAAAATAATTGCTGCTTATTTTAAAGGCCTGACAAAATATAGAAGAATGGCGTTTTTAGTGCAGAGTGCACTATTGGGATGGTTTGGGGGTTGATGCCGCTAAAGCTCTATGGCAATATGGCAATAAGCCACTAAGGCTCTATGGCAATAAGGTGTAAACTGTAATGTTTGTTTAATCCATTAATTTCAATTAATTAGCCTTGTTTTGAGGGGGTGGGGTAGGTTCCTTTGATTCCTACGTAAAACGTACCATACTTATGTTACTTTTTTTGTAACATCACAAAACTATATATGGTTCCAATATTCTCTTGTTATCCTAGTGGTACTATTCCACTCTTAAGAACAAAAGCAATTTGCTCAAAGCACATGCGCAGATAGATTAGCATTAGTGTTAGCTATATGTTAGGTAAACGATACATTTCATACAAAATTACACTTGAACGTTAAGTACTTTTTCATGTGGTAGAACACAACATGTAAGACGCATGCGCTCTAGCACTGTCAGCATGATACATTCTGTTCTCAAGTTTAGCATTCAAGCGTGCGACACCACACTCTCGTCTTAACGGACGATAGCAGTTATATTTCGGGTAATATCAGTTTTCCTTTTTAGTGCAAAGAACGCTTTTGCGACAGCGTATCGTTTGGAATCATCCCTAGCGCGATTAAAAAATGTTGTGTGCTATGTTCAAACTATTTTGTGTTTGCTAGATTTTAAAGAGAGAAACGAATGGATCTCCACAGCCGCCTGTTTATTTTCTCCCCCATGAAAGAGAACAAGAAGTTCACAAATGTATTCACCCAAAACATTTCCGAGTTAGCGACATTAAAAGTAGTAATGTCATGACAAAAGAAACTTCTCAAATATTGCAGCAGACACTGTGGTACTTACGGAAACCGGAATTAAATTTAGTCAGTCTTTGAGGGGACTCATTCAACGATGTAAGATATAATAATTATCGGTCAAGTTAAAATGTTTCTCGGTTGTATTAATCAATATCATTGTGTATTTTGAACTGGTTTATTGATAACACCAACGGTGGCAACCTAATAAGAACGTGCTATTCCGAGACACGACGTGACTATTTGATAATTAAATTAGTAACTGTTCGTGGAAGATATGAAAATTTGCCTCGTGAATGAAACAAAATCATTCCTCTTCCATTTTTTTCATAAGTTAATAACATTAGTTTAATATTTTTCTCCAGTAGGAAAAAAGCCAGCATATTTTCCTTTGTATGTTTTTGGGAAAACAAGGGTATCATGTTACAAACTTTGCGAGGAAAACAAAAGTATCAAGTTACAAATGTTGGCGTTGAAAAAATAAAATTATCACGTTTGCTAGTTCAACGTATCAATGAATTTAAAATAAACGAAATTCAACGTAAAACAGCACAGTAAAATTTAAAACCGTCTTGACAAACAGTAATTGTAAGTGATTTTTGAGCCTTGGACTAACAAGTTACACACAGGCAGCAGATGACTCAAAATGTACTTACAGTCCTGCATAACACTCTGCATTATCTGAGATTGTCTCACTAGTTCTTTTTAGAATACGTTTTTTCATTTTAGAGATATTTACGTTTTTGTGAGTAAAGTGATGATGTCATAGGTGGTTTCACTAAAACAGTACAACAATCAATCAAGAATATCTCTAGAAATATTAAAGTGGTGTTCTTCAAACTTGGCATCAGGACTGTACATCACAAAAGACAAAAAATGACACCTGTTGTGCTGTTGCTATGACAACAGTTGTGCCGCTGGTCCTATTTGAATTAAGACTAAAATTCCCAGATTTTACCCTAAAGAAGGATCATCCACTCACACCATCTAATGGGGATAGTTAAGGCAATATGGGAACCATTTGTGTGCTGACAATCATGGACAAAAGTGTTGACACATTTGAGCAAAACAAACGCTTTCTATCAGCATCCATCCGTAACTTCAAAAAGCATCTTTTTTGTTGATAGCCCAAGCCCCCTCTCCCCCTTTTCAATGTTGCAATACGCTCCGTGGACACTTTCACCTGGTTACAACATTGAAAAGGGGGAGGGGGTCGAAATGTCAAAATTACACATTGAAAAACTCACTCGTTGAACGATGGCCTATCTGTCTTTCATTTCTTCTTGGTTAGTTTTTATCTCTTTGCAGATGTGTTCCAGTCGTAAATGTGGTCGGAATTCTTCTCCTCAACCCCTGAGCATCTCTGCTTCCCTTGTGAAGAGCACAGTTCTTGGATCTAAAGGGAATGGTACTGTATGTACCTACCCTGGAGGTTTTAGAAGATGGAAACGTTGGGCTTCATCCAATCATGTCTGCCTCTTTCCTGCTAATCCCTTTCAAGTTGTAATTTATTTACAGTGTTTGTTTCAGGATGCTGTTCGTGGAAGATATGAAAATTTGCCTCATGAATGAAACAAAATCATTCCTCTTCCATTTTTTTCATAAGTTAATAACATTAGTTTAATATTTTTCTCCAGTAGGAAAAAAGCCAGCATATTTTCCTTTGTATGTTTTTGGGAAAACAAGGGTATCATGTTACAAACTTTGCGAGGAAAACAAAAGTATCAAGTTACAAATGTTGGCGTTGAAAAAATAAAATTATCACGTTTGCTAGTTCAACGTATCAATGAATTTAAAATAAACGAAATTCAACGTAAAACAGCACAGTAAAATTTAAAACCGTCTTGACAAACAGTAATTGTAAGTGATTTTTGAGCCTTGGACTAACAAGTTACACACAGGCAGCAGATGACTCAAAATGTACTTACAGTCCTGCATAACACTCTGCATTATCTGAGATTGTCTCACTAGTTCTTTTTAGAATACGTTTTTTCATTTTAGAGATATTTACGTTTTTGTGAGTAAAGTGATGATGTCATAGGTGGTTTCACTAAAACAGTACAACAATCAATCAAGAATATCTCTAGAAATATTAAAGTGGTGTTCTTCAAACTTGGCATCAGGACTGTACATCACAAAAGACAAAAAATGACACCTGTTGTGCTGTTGCTATGACAACAGTTGTGCCGCTGGTCCTATTTGAATTAAGACTAAAATTCCCAGATTTTATCCTAAAGAAGGATCATCCACTCACACCATCTAATGGGGATAGTTAAGGCAATATGGGAACCATTTGTGTGCTGACAATCATGGACAAAAGTGTTGACACATTTGAGCAAAACAAACGCTTTCTATCAGCATCCATCCGTAACTTCAAAAAGCATCTTTTTTGTTGATAGCCCAAGCCCCCTCTCCCCCTTTTCAATGTTGCAATACGCTCCGTGGACACTTTCACCTGGTTACAACATTGAAAAGGGGGAGGGGGTCGAAATGTCAAAATTACACATTGAAAAACTCACTCGTTGAACGAAACGGGTCTTTTTCGGAGAGTGTCTCAACTACTTTTGTCCATGGTTGCTAGACCCTCTGTCCCACTTGTCCCACTTAAAAAGACTGCAAATGGAGATATTTGGTTTTTCACAGAGAGAAAATGGAGCTGAGAGTGTTGCCATGGCAACAGTATAGTAGGTGTCATTCTGTTTCTTTTGTGGTGTACGTTTCTGGTGCCAAGTTTGAAGAACACTGCTCCAATATTTCTGGAGATATTCTTGATTGAGTGTTGTACTGTTTTCATGGAACCACCTATGACGCCATCACTTTCCTCATTTTGCATAATACAAAAACGTAAATATCTCTAAAAAGAAAAAGATATTCCCAAAAGGAAAACACCAATCTTCTTTACTTTGAAAAGCCTTTCAAATAAGCAGCAATTATTTTTTACTTCATAGGCACTTAAAAGTTTTTCACATACGATTGGCCATCAATCGATCAACAGACTTTGTTTGACTTTGTTGCCACACAAGTGCTACAAGTGAATGTTAAACAATGCGCGTAATAAAACAAAGATATTTAGACCCAATATTACTTTAACTACGCCTAGATCTCAATACATGTATCACCTGCGAAAACAGCCATGCTTTCTCGTTCCCATCAGTTGGGCAAATAAAATCTGGTACGCATAATTATATACACTTAAATCATATCATGGAGCGAAGTAACTTCTGTATGGAGGCATGGAGCAAAGTGATTTCGATAATGGAGCGAACTGACGTTTGTTGGGGGCGGAATAGCCATAGAGCGAACTAACGGGATACCCGCACTTGGGTCCCCACGCTATGAGAATGCCAAAAGTGTATGGTCGTTTCTATACAAATCGAAGTCGTTTCGATACATATATTAAGTCGTTTCGATACACATCTAAAGTCGATTCGATATACACTGAAGTTGATTTGATACAAACTTAAAGTGGTTTTTGTAGGACCTAGTAGCAAAAGTAAATGAAACTAGACGAAATATCTAAATGAAAGTGTTTTAGTCTCCACACACATCCGACAGCGATCGAAAGCCAACAAAAAACTTTATTAATATAGGCAAATTTAGTGTCAAGTTTGATCAAATAAACTAAACATTTCGGGCTTGCCCTATCTTCAGTAGGTGGATTTAGCCACGCCATACAAAAAGCTGCATGCGTACGGACAGCATGGAAAGCATGCACATGAAGTGCTCAGTAAACAAATAGGAAAACCACTGTTTAAGCAGCAAAGTTTCTTTAGCGAATCAAAACTATAGTTTAGGTAATTGGAGATTGTATTGAATTGACTTCAGTTTGTATCATAGTTAACTATGTTTGTATTGAATCGACTTTAGTTTGCATCGCATCGCCTTCAAATGTGTATCGAAATGACTTTACATGTGTATCGAAACGACTTCGATTTGTATCGAAATGACTTGTATCGAAACGACTTTGTATCAAAACGACCGTAAACCATGGCATTGTGTTTTGCGCCTTGAGGCATTCACGATTTTAGAACGAGGAATATACATTCTGATTAGCGCTTTTGGACTTAAGACTCCGAAGAGTTTATACTGTATATAGCGCTCTTCGGCTCTCACGCTTTGAGAACAAAGGATATTTGTTGTGTTTTGTGCTTTGGGGCATTCACGTTTTCAGAATGAACAACGCTTTTGCACTCTCCTGCTTTAGGACTCCGAAGGGCACCATTTATATGAAGCACTATTGGCTTCTCACGCTTTGAGAACGAAGAATATTCATCGTGTTTTGTGCTTTGGGGCATTCACGTTTTCAGAACATAGAACATGCATTGTCCTTAGCATGTTTGTCTCTCGGGCCATTCATGGGTCGTATAAGTTCGACAGAATTCATCAGTATGTAAATATCTATGCAGTTCAGTTCACCAATTGTATGACTCGTGAACCATTGTTTCATTATCCGTACGACCTGTACGGGTCGTACAAGTCGTACTGTCGAGGTTGAAGTGCTGTCTTACTAATGATATGCTGGTCACCATTGTTCCATGACCTGTACGACCTGTAAACCATTGTTTCACAACCTGTTTGGGTCATACAAGTTGTGTCTAGCCATTCACGGGTCGTATCCGTTCGACAGTACTGGACAAGGATGTGAGTGTTCCACCTGAGGAAGAGTTTGGTCGTGCATTCGACCTGAGAAAGAGTTTGGTCGTGTGTTCGGTCCGGGACAATCTGGGACAATCTGTGCTCTCTACCGGACTCAGGACTATCTGTGCCCAGCATTTATGGAGTTGCGTGTTGATTTTATAATGTTGATTAGTTTGTGTTTATTTAACATGTTTTGAATTTGTGATTTAGGGACCACCTGTGCCCTTTCCCGGACTTGGGGCTATCTGTGCCCATGAGATTTACTAATTACTGTTATTGCTGTTTATCAGTTTCTTATCTCTATTCATTAAATAATATAGACGGATGGCCTATCTGTCTTTCATTTCTTCTTGGTTAGTTTTTATCTCTTTGCAGATGTGTTCCAGTCGTAAATGTGGTCGGAATTCTTCTCCTCAACCCCTGAGCATCTCTGCTTCCCTTGTGAAGAGCACAGTTCTTGGATCTAAAGGGAATGGTACTGTATGTACCTACCCTGGAGGTTTTAGAAGATGGAAACGTTGGGCTTCATCCAATCATGTCTGCCTCTTTCCTGCTAATCCCTTTCAAGTTGTAATTTATTTACAGTGCTTGCTTCAGGATGCTAATTCTCCTTCTCCAGTCCATAATGCCATTTATAGCATTGACTGGGCACAGCAGATGGCTGGCTTGCCTAAAATCTCCAATCATCCCCTGGTTTCCCTAATGGTTAGTGCGTCCCAGAGGCTTCTGGGAAGGCCCAAGGTTAAAAAAGATCCTGTGACTCTTGAAATGTTTAAGGCCCTCCTGGAATCCAAGATTACAGATAAGTTTCCTTCTATTTCAGATCTCAGATCGGTTGCTTTATGTCTTATAGGTTACGTGGGTTTTTTACGTTTTAGCGAATTAAGCCATATAAAGGCCTGTGATGTTAAGTTTTTCCCCTTGTATGCTTCCATTTTTCTAGAGTCGTCAAAAACTGATCAATTCCGTGACAGGGCAAGGATCGTTATCACGAGCTCAGACCTACTGACTTGTCCCGTCAAGGCCTTGGAAGAATACATCTCAGTTGCGCAGATCGACCTCTCCATAGATTTACCTCTCTTCAGAGCCCTTGCTACTCCTCGGCAATAGTGATATGACAAATACATGCACAAGAGTTTTTGTAGCATCTAGACTTAGAGTTTTTGTAGCATCTAGACTTAAAAACTTACGAATACGACCCATGTTATGTAAATGGTAGAAAACTGACCCACAAAGCTTACTAATCGATAAAAGTGTTGCTTTTTGTCACTGACTTGTATATTGTAGCAAGACGTTTCAGCTAACTCTTAACTCAGTATTGCATTGTGCATCCCTTCTGCGCACGATTTTTGCGTCATTAGCGCGTGCACGTACACAACGAAAGAAATTTCCCTCAGGGTAAGCTCGATAGCAAAATAAATGTTCGTTTTCTGTTAAACGAGCATGGTGACCTATATTTCTTATTGCATAATAATAGTCTGCATATTGTTCTCCTTAATTTAAAAGAAAACTAAAAAATTCAATCAGAAGGAAAAAAAGATATAGACGAAACAGGGCATGAAACCGTCACTCTGTGATGCAAATTATTACACAAAAATAACAACTCTACGAAGGCTTTATGTCCACTTCGTTTCAAATAGTGTGATGTTTCCACAAATTTTATATGATATTGTTCTATATGCTCGACACTTTCTACCTGTCAAGTTTTTTCCTGAGTATTACTTTTATAAACTGTTTCGAGCTACCGCAAAATGTAACGTGGACCAATGAATAACGCGCGTGATTGGCATGAGTACAGGCACAAATGAGGTAAGATTGGCCCATCATATCTCTTAAACGAGAATGGTGACCTATCATTTTTATTGTATTTTTCAAAACAGTGTTTGGTGGAGAACATTCAGGGAAAGTTTAAAAAAAAATCATCGGTAACTTAATTCTGAGGAATTACTTTAAGCCTTCATCAGTTGAAAAAACTGCTTGATGTTACGTGTGATTTAAAAACTTTTTAAATTGAAACGTTGCGCGTGCTGTATGCGCGTGACTTGAGAGAATTGAAGTGTGTACAAGGCACTTGTAGACTTCTGGGATGACCACGTGATCATACCCAGCATTCGGATCTTTTTTGACATCCAAGCCTCCAGAAAAAGCCGCCGATGGTAATGTGCCTCATGTCCGATGACCTCAAAATCCATATGACGATGATGCTCGTGACCATGGCACGCAAATTTGGATTTATGATCGAACATCACAACAGCCTTTTTGTGCTCAGAAACCTGTGTCTTTAGTGGTCTTTTCGGTCTGGCCATAGTATACAAACTTGCACTGACTGCAATTATTGATTCTGCACACTACTCCAAATGAAGGACGGTCAGTTTCATCCTGCTGTTTCGGTCGAGGAAAAAGACTGTTGATGGTTCTCTGTGGCTGTTAGGAGCTTACTAATGTGGGTAGACGTGTCAAGATGAGAGTCAAACCATGACCCTAGATTCCTTACTTCAGGTTTAGCTTCTATGAGTGTGTTGCCAATGGTGATACTATTAAAGTTAACATTCTCAAGTTGTTTAGTGGCTATAAGTAAGAATTCGGTTTTATCGTCATTTAACTTTAATTGATTCCTGTTCATCCAATCAGGAGTGCATAAAAAAAATTCACATACCTAACATATCTAACACATGAAGGCAGCCATGCACCCATGCCATCCATTGGACTGCACCATAAGACTTGCTTTTCCTTAACTGGCACAGTGGGAACTGCTGGGGCACTTGGAAAAAAGGCAGCTTTGACTAGATCTGCATACAGTGATGTAATATCTTGTATCATTTCCTAAGAAAATGACAACAACTGCTTAGGATCAAACTGGCTACCTAGTCTAAGTATCTGACAGATTTTCCATTTTGGTGTACATGGATTTGGTACATGTTCACTACATTGGCTTTGGTCGCATTTACGAAAATTGTCTTGCATTTAAGTTGTAAGCTTGGTTGCATATTGATATTCAACATTTGAGAAGGTAATTTTAACCCTGAAAGGCAGATTAAGCCAATCAAAGAACGGAATCACTTGCACTGGGCCAGATCTAGCCTTTCATACCAATAAAAGATCTGGGGATTAGTCCAACTGATTCACAGACAAACAGATGGATTGGATGACTTAACCCTTTACCCCTAAGGCAAATGGCAGTAAAAAAAAGTTTTGCCCAAATCCGCAAATAAAGACACTCTGCCTATGCACATTATACCATTTGATAGCCACTGATCAGCTTATTTATGAATTGACATCAGCAGCTATGAAGGAGATCTCCATTTTGAGAAATTGCTTTAAAATACAAAAATGAATGACTTAAAAATGTATCAACTGTCTACTATATTAGGTATGGCCCTAAACTACATGACTTGTATAGCTTAGGCCTGTTTCAAACGCCGTGCTTAAGTCGTGCCGAACTAAACTCATTGTTTAAGTTTGACTTTGGCACGGCTGTAGCACAGTTCTTGAAACCATTTAAGAATTAAGTTCGACTCTGCCGTGTAGCACGGCAAGGTCTGTCATGCTACCTGACTTTGGCGTGGCATGGTTTCAATGGTGTGCTATTGCTGTGCTGAACTAAATGAGTAAATAACTAAAATTATCATTTTGAATTTATCCGTTAGACCGCTGGTTTGTAATATCGTCTCTTTTGTAAACGCCCAGTGAGTCAATTAAGCTCAACCATGGTTCAACGTTTGAAATCAAGTCGTGCCAATGTCCTGCTACAGTCAAGCCAAATTGAATTAAGTTCGGCTTGACTTTAGCACGGTATTTGAAATGGGCCTTATTTAGAAGCTCTTAGCTAGTGCATAGCTTCAAGTGAAACATGAACATTCCATTTGCATCCCCCAAAGAAGAACTAAAAACTTGTGCGGGTGGTCAACCATGTCTTATAGGAGGGGTTAACAATTTTATGACTTCAATAAGTAGAGCATCACAAGACAATTTTCGTGGCAAAAATTCATAAAAAATCTAGTATCAAAAATTCACAAAGGGTAAGGGGCCAATAACTGTGCGTGCTCATGTGCATTGCTAAGGAGAAATTTCACTTCCAATATTACTTGAGTCAGCCTGAGCAGGGAAATTTTGAGCAATTCAACAACGTGCAATTTTGGCTTTATTTAACATGTTTTTTCTTTGTGTTCCACAAAATGCAAAGTGAAAAAGTACAAGCCAGAACAAAACAAGAGATTTCCATGTGGCTTTTGTGTGCTTCCTTAGATCTTGTCGAGGTTCCACTGCTCATGTGAACTGTGCATGTGCTAACAGCATAAATTTCGATAGATATCGGGGGAACTTCCAGTTATTTTAAATACAAAGGGAAATGCAGTTTGCCATTAAATCCAGCTTTTTTCAACAAGTAATGATTTAAGCTAATGCTGGAAATATAGCTATGCATTTCTTTAGAAAAAAAAATTAGGAATTATTTTTTCAATATTTTGAAATTCTCTCAAAATTTGACCTTTTAGAAATGAAACAAAATATATGCTTGGCATAATTAAGATTAAAATTACAATATAAAACAAATAAAAAAAACCTGATAAAGTATTATGCTTGGGAGCCTTACATATTATATTCAGAATTAGTCACATGACCATGGGCATGACCTGATGACAACATCACTGGTGTTACTGACTTGAAACACATGAAATAACTCTGAACTAAATAAAAATGACAAGTTTATATGACAATAAACTCCCTCAGCAATGGCTAAAAAATAACAGTTAGTGCAGGGCCCTCAAAAAATTAATCGGCCAATTGAACAACTCAGCATCAGAAATCATAACACCAGGGGTCCAGGGGCCTGTTTCTTGAAGATCCTGAAATGTTTTTGCACCCAGAAAGCCATAGCAAAATCTCAAACGTTGTGATTACAGAGCTGTATTATTTACAAATTCTGAATAGTATTCATCATATTATGACCAAAAGTTCCCTTCATACAAGAAGTTTCAGGCAAATAGAGCTTTCAGTTTTAGATACAGATTAACTGAAAATGGCTTTGCAGGCCTGAAAAAATTTTGGAGCTTTCGAGAAACAGCCCCCTGGTCTTGATCATGGAAGTTGTTCTAAAATTACTTTAACTTAGCATGATTTTGTATTCAGTATAAACAAATAACTGCAAAATAAAACTCTGAATGAAAAACTACCTCAAACATTTTCTGTGGTTGTGCTGTAGGCTTGAGTTGTTTTGTTGATCCACTAGTCTATTAAGAGAGGACAAAATTTAATTGTTTGTTGATGTACATGTAGAAACATATCTCTAGAGTTACATGTGAGATATCTTTTAACAGTGAGCTTCTTAAAAATAATCAGTAGTCAGTAGATATCACTATTATTTAAGCAAAAAACACATCATCTACTTTTTTGATGCATGCAATGACTGCTGATTTCACAAACTTGTTAGGTTTAAACAAAACAGAATTCAAGCATTGGATTAAAAAACAGCCATCAGTGAGTGACTAGAGTTAAAGGGATAGCATTGTGAGCTGTGCATGTGTAAAACTGCATTTTCATATCAGCTAAAATTTAGAGGGGATTTTTCATGTAATGTGTTAATTTGTAGCCAAGGAAAAGCAGTGAATGCAGATTCCACAGTATGTTAAGATTTAGAAGCCAATAATAAAATAAATAGACAAAAAATCATGTCATTTTAGACTAAAATTCTCACGGAGGACTCCCGTACAAAAAGGACGGGGATGCTTGTCAGAAATTTTCAAAAGAACATCTAAGAGGTACGGCTGTACCAAGATCCTGTTTTGTGGGCGTGGCTTGAAATGTTTTTCACACCTAAGAGGTACCAATTCTAAAACAACATAGTGACTGTTGTATTTTTTCAGCTCAATACCATAAAACAAGGTACAACAAGACCCCCCCCCATTCCTTTTTAACCCTAGTGCCACACGCACCATCATATTTCAACACAATCCATGCATTTTTCAAACATTAAGACTTCTTATAGTTATAAATACTTGTTTTCTGCAGCATATCTGCACAGAATTCTGTGCTTAATATGTACGTAGAATGCTTGAGTAGATTCTTGAGAAAATTAAGACTTAGTGGTCAAGATGCACTGAATAGCTCAACTGGCCCAGGCACATTCACGTCTAGTCTCTACTTGGCGATTCTATTTTTGAATTTCACAAACAAGATTGAAATCTTTGTTGGATGTTTTCAATTTCTGGATTGAAAGCTTGCACATGCGCAAATCATGTCCCTTTAAGTCAGTATAAGGCTGTTTGATTTGGAAGATGAAAATATAAATGTAATGTAGATTATACATCTCCAATGAGGCCTCCACTAAAATATGCCTGGCCAAGTTTCCAAACATCAGGTAATCCTTCATTCAACAGCTCTGATAATTCCTCCACAAATAGCACACGCTGAGGCACTGAAGTTCCACTTTTAACTGAAATAAACCATGGCATAAAGTCAGTCAAATACTGAATTCTGTCCATTGAATTCAAAGAATGATATCACAGCTAGTCTAAAGTTCAACTTAAAATAACAGTTTAATGCTAAAATGATGACTCAAGAAGGTAATACAAAAAAATAATGATGAAGCTGTACATACATTGGAAATGGGATTTATCAGAGTTCAACTACTAAATTTGCTAAAACTTACTATAAATAGACTACTCAGGAACTATTGGAAAAATAAGATTACACAAGCACAAACACAGTCGTAAAATACTTTATTCATTCATTCCAACTTTAAATCCAATCATGTGAGAAAAGAAGCACACAGCACCCAATTTATGTTTCTTGAACAATTAGAAAAGTTGACTAAATTTCTGCACTTTAACAACTTACGGCTACGCTCCAAAGATGACGTCTTACTGGGAGTTGAAGTAACCCTAAGAATTCCCAAAGAGTCACTGCGGTAAGAAACTGAAAAAGATACCCAGCATTCAATATTAACTAATTATAACTTACTGCCATATGACTTTTGCAACAGATAACAAACTTAATTTGATAATATGTCATTTTCTCTCCACTTCTAGATATTGGACACGCTTTCTTTACAGACATTTGTGTCCATTGTTTCAGTGCACCTTTGCTGCGAGCACAGATCACATTGCAATGTCACACAATGTCGTACATCAACTGCACACACTACGGAAGAAAATAATATAAGCAAGTAAAGGGCTAACCTGCAGTTTATTCTCTTAAATGATTAGTGACCCCCTCTTGTCTTTTCATAGATCACTTGCTTTACCCCATTTCAACAAAAAAATCTACATGTATATATGAGATATTACAGGTACTAATATTTTGGTTTTGTGCTCACATGTGACCAGAGTTGTCTTCAAAATTTTATGTGGATGGGTGCCAAGAGTAATAGTATGCTGGACAAAACTGTTCTGGATTGACATTTTACAACAAAAAATTGAAATTTTCAATCTACAGGTTGTGTGCGATGCAAAAAAGTTTTTAATTATCTTAAATTCCACACAATGGAAAGTTATTTTCATATAGATCATGTAAGGAAGACAAGTGTTTCTCATGCTTTCTTGTCAAAAT
>JAHPZR010011315.1:40000-43733 GCA_019787425.1 Platygyra sinensis | reverse complement strand
GAAGAAGGACGAGGGTTGAGGATGGAGAAGATTACAAACGACAAACTAGACAAATTTAGGTCAAACGAAGATCCTTTGAATAAGAGCACTTTGTCGTAGTTAAGTTATGAGTCATTATTTTGAAAAGTCATCTCACTTTTTTTTAGAAATGGTGTTGTGAAAGCTGAGTATTTTCCCATGAAACTTGCATTCGATCAGGAATCCAAGCGACTGCATTCAGAACCTGTAAAGGACGCCAGATGGATAACTGTTTGTGGAGATGAAGACAGACAATGTAAAGACTCCAGTAACGTGACTGATTGCCAGCATGATTGCTTCTACTAAAGCAACAGACAAAATGCATGACATAGTAGATTAATGCTTTTTTTTAACTATAATTAAAGATATGTAAGGCCCTATGTGCCACGCGCGAGGCACGAAGAGGATAGGTGAAGGTGGATTAAAGATATGTGAATTAATAATGACTTTCCAGGCATTTATCTGAGTCATTTCATGATATTTATTATGCATGAATGAATAAACATTGCTGACAAAATTTGCAAACAAATATCCCGCACGTACGGCACGAGTTATTCAGATAGCGAACCTTCCAGTTCCTAAAGTGCAGAATTAATAAATGGTATCCGGGCCCCTCGCCACCAGCGAGGTATGCCACCATTGAGGGAGCTCGCCACCAACCAAGGTATCCTTTGCCGCCAGCCACCACCAAGGAGATAAAGTATTGTAGAATAGTCGAGGAGAATCAGCTGTTCAATGTATATAGCTTAATTTTTCTGCTGTAGATTGTTTAATGAGAATTGAAGGCTAAATCTTTTAGACACTGAAATAAAGGTCATGTACGCCTTGCATACGGCTGCCGTGCTCAAAATTTGAATTGACGAATTCAATGTAAGTGAACGAGAAAAGCATCGAAGTCGGGCAACTTTTTCTCACTGGAAACGGCATCAAATATTCAGGAAAAGGCATTTGCAATTCCAAAAACCATATCAGATTGTAAAAATAGAAAATTATGAATCATTTTGAGCATCCAAGCTTCTAATTTGGCACCAAAGTCAGGCACCTCGCTCGCAGTTCGTCGAGTGACACCAGGTAAGATAATAGTTCTGCTATTCTGAACAAAATATGTAGTTCCTCACCAAATTAAACTCAGAAATGGCTATTATCGTGTCGTTATGGAAGGACAGCTAAGTTTTGACTGCCGCACGTACTGCGGGCTCAGCTTCCGTATGCAAGGCGGATATATGTAAGCAAAAATTTCAATCGCCTCGTATGTTTGTTAGCTTGGCTTTACATGATATAGTCTTACACTTCGCGTAGTTTCGTGCGGTAATACTTCTTTAAACCATCAGTATGCACTAATTATGGTATATCTGCATTTAAATTCTCTGCAGAATATGGGAATCCCACCAGAATTTAAACGTTTTCCATACATGCTCTTCAAAAAGCAGTATAAGAGATTCCAACTGACCATAGTTTAACTGCTAGCTATATAAGAAAATGCTGCACAATATGCAGAACATCATTTTCTTTTCCTCTATCCTAACTCGTATTTATGTATGTCTTTCTTCTCTCACGATAATGATATCGTCTTCATGGCAGTTATTAATTTCAATTATGCTTAACATGGGGCCAACGCCAACTTATATCTGCACACGACAGTGGCCAACTCGAAGCTCATTGGCCACTTTGGACACTGTACCCGATTAAATAGTGTTTTTTGCCAGCTAAATTCTGTTTGTATTTTTTTCTCTATTATTGTAAACCATGTTATATTAAGGACGTTCGCGCTAATTGTTTCTGCGCATCCTTACTGCGCACGCAAATCCACATGCCACGCCATGCCACGTCATACATCGAGCGCGCGCGCTAAGTACTAAAATGAACAATGATAGGGCAGATGGCCATTGCTATAGCTTTGATTGGATTTAACGATCTTGGACGTCCGGTGACCCCTACTTTTCTTTTCAGAAACAGATTTTATTTGCAATTATCTACACATTATCCAAAAATGAAAAAAAAATCAATGTGGGAAGTTTAAAAAATTTGAATATTTCTGCCCACGGGACATGGAATCCTGCCATCTTGCGGCTGCAAGGCGCGTGAAACCATGGTCGCTAAATGCGAACTTATTCTTTAAGGAACCTCACAAGTTGACTAAATTTGCTTAATAGGTCCATCCAAACCATATTTGGCAGAGAACTTTTCCCTTCAAAGCTCTAATTACAATATTTTGGGACTTGCAGCCACTTTGATCTTCTTCGCTAACGAAGCACGATTTACTCAGATTTAGGTGTTCTTCCGGGCATGTTATTTCCAAAACGAAGTCGGTGACCCCCCATTTTTTTTACATTTCTGACATCGCTAACTCATGATCTTTCAATGGTAAAATTTTCAGAAAAAAATCAATGTTAGAAAAATTTCGCGCGAACGTCCTTAAGTTGTTAAAGTCCCGGCCAAACGATCGCAACATGCCAACGCAACATTGTTGGGCGCAACATGTTGCGTACGTTTGGCCACCGTGTTGCGATGTGATGCGACGTGTTGGGTGTTGTTGGCTCAAATTTGACCATTTTCAAACTTGAGCCAACAACACCCAACATGTCGCAACACATCGCAACACGGTGGCCAAACGTACGCAACATGTTGCGCCCAACATTGTTGCGATATGTTGCGTTGGCATGTTGCGATCGTTTGGCCGGGGCTTTTACTTTTCTGTAAACAGTGTAAAATAATAAGCTTGAACTTGAACACTGTCTCTTTTTTCGAAACATGGCAATCGACGGAAGAAGAATAAAGGCGTTGAAGGTGAACAGCAGACTGAAGGGCTGGTGACATGGTTTGAAGGTGACTTACGAATATCAAGTCTTGACTTAATGGAGTTGCTGGCTGGTATTTGCGAACACGTTTAACATTGGGAAGTTAAAACAACTACGGCAACCGGAACATTGCAAAACAAGAGTTAATGCGCCGGACAGTGGCTGTGCACGTGCGTTATAAATCTTTGTACATTTCTTTGCCGTCCTCTGCAAAACAACAACGTGAAATGGCCAAATTCTGTGTTGCCTGGAGAACTTGTACCACGAAGGCTATTTTTTTTTAAATTTATATTTTAAATTTATCCATCTGTTCCAGATTTAGCTTTCTGATAGTTTTGACGATGATAAACAAAGTAAATGACTTAAAATTATCACGAGATTCGTAGGTAAAAATTAAAACCTTTTTTTGCATCGACGTTGTCGTCGGATACGCCGTCGTGGTTACTTAAATTCCCTTATTAAAGACGTGCTGTCGTGTTTCTGAATAACTGAGCTGGTTTTTAGTTTGTCGAGGAGACTTCGCTTGGTGTCGAGTTCGTTGGTGGCGAGACACCCAGGTTTACATATGGGAGCCTTATCAATTATGAATTCTGCAAACCTCATTCATTCAACGAAAGTCAATGGTCTGAACTCGGCGAGGTTCTCTGAACTGGCTGACTTCCATGCAAAAGCTAAGGGCGAAGATCAATAGAGAAGCTTTTAACTACGTCAAAACAACAACAACACCAACAAAAACAACGGCAACGATAAAACGTTCTCAATAATTTTCCTGTGAAAATTCCGATATGCAATTAATCATCTATCTTTTGATGTCATCGATTTATACCGCTGCTGCGAAGAAAGGTAAGAACCTTTTTTTCTGTTTTCTTAAAGTTGACTTTGATGATTTCAAATTGTGACTTTTAAAAATAATCAGT